>DWQK01003046.1:0-12111 GCA_018231225.1 Noctuana stator | reverse complement strand
GCTACATTAATGAGGAAGGTTATAGGCTATCAAGCGTTACGTCACAATTCTTAAAGCGGGTGAAACCGCGTGACACGGCTAGTCTAGTTATATTTATATTGGTTTTGTTTAAATAAAATTGTTAATTACTATTTATACATATAGTTATGAATAAAACATGCTACTGAAATCCAATTTTCAATAATGATACAGAAATATAGCTTCTTCTGTCTAGTAATATTTGACACAAAAGATGGCAAAAATCTTTTTTTTATTTAATATTTATTTAATATCTTTAGATCTCAAGCATTGTTAAAACTTAAAAAAATAAAGTTGATTGATAATCTCATCTTGATTGTTTACATTAGGAACCCTAATGAGCTGCAACGTCAGGAGTCGGTCTTGCCCATCTCAAGAGAACGGAACAGATATAAAAGCATCGTATGGGATGAGTACGACACCCTGCACCAGAAGTACTTGGAAATTGGTAAGAAATTCCACTTTCACAAGTAACATTTCTATTGCACAACGTATAATTATAGTGTTTCTGTCTCAAAATCCTAAATTCAAAGTAGCAAGAAATAATTATTTTGTTATCTTCATTCTGTCCCTTTGTAACTACGTAGTCAAATACTTTGGAGTCTTGGGTAAAAACAATTCCAACTTTAATTAGCACCTTGCGTGTCAAGAAATTATTAACTTCGGTAATTGTAAATAGCCGGCGATTTCAAAGTTTTCACGAGTTGTCCAAAACTCTCGGAGTCCTTAGAATTAATTTTGTTTTTCTTAAATTAGTTATTCAAGATTGCCAGCTGCTTACTTAGCTTACTTATTAAATTGTTTTCTCATTCGTCAGCAATAAAACACTGTAATATTTTATCTTAGAGATTAATTTTAAAACTTTAATTAAATCTTAATTGTTATGTTTATCTTACGAGTTGAGGTTAGTTATCGTCAAAGAAAATAGACGAAGAGAATACACAAATAGGTATATAACAATTTAAGAGTATGTTGCTGGTAATTACAGAAGTTCAGACGATAAGATATAAATAAATATTGTAAGGGTTAACAAAGGATAAATAGTAAGGTCCAATAAAGGTATTCAATCCCCGAACTAATCCCAAATATTTTGGCTGGCTCAAACGCAAAATTCAATTACAGGGATGAAACCGCGCATGAAGAACCATTACCGGGCACACCAGCTGTCCGTGTGGCTGCGGTTGATCCCCGAAATCCACCGGGCAGGGATGAAGGACGTCGTTGCAAAACACAACCTATTCCGCAACCACAACGACCCTGAGCTGTACGACGGCCTCGTCCGACCCGACCCGCTAACTCGGGCCAACTTTTACGACCCAACCTTAGAGCTTTATCGGAAACCCTACAACGTAACGCTCGACGTACCCTCCACTACAATGGACACGTATGTTACTACATGCATTAGTGTCATGTCTGCACGCCCAGGATCCCCGGTCACCCAAAGCCAGCCGAACAATACTCATGTACAGGATGTGTCCAATTTAGAAGTTGCTGGATATACTGCCTATTCTACTGCCTTAAGCGTTACTATAGCAATAGGATGCTCCTTATTGATTCTTAATGTGCTCATCTTCGCTGGAGTCTACTATCAGAGAGACAAGACACGGTTGCAGGTGAAAGCACTGCAACAACAAAAGAGAAATCACAATGCTACTTTCGACAGTGTATCTTCTAAGCACCCTCACTACTTTGTTGGTCATTCGCAGAGTTCCAGCACGATTGTCGATATAGATCATCAGGACAAAAACGCGATAATTGCAATGACTAATCGCGTGCCACATTTTACTAACGCCAACTGTCCAAACGTTTGCCACACGGGGATCCCAATGTCGAACTTGTCTCAGAAGCAAAGTCCCACGAACAGAGCCCAATGCACCACTTTACCAAGGAAAGTGGGGTTCAGTTATCAAACCCAGATTTGTAACGCGTCGAACTGCATGACGCTGCCGAAGAATGCAACGTTCGTGAGCAGTGGAAATCTTCCAGACGTGCAAGCCCAGACTGGACAGTCCCAAACACCAGGTAATGGGTCAGTGCCTCCTTCCTCGCCTCCATCTCAGCACTTCTCCCAGAAATCGAGGGTACCTCAAGCAGCAATGTCGGAGATGAACGTATGAGAAATGGAAGATATTTACAATTATGTGTAAGTGAAATGAATGGTGACAAAGACACTAAAATCAACATCACTGGACAATGCATGGTTGTAAATATCGTTAAGTGAACCTCAGTGTACATATATTACGTGTATTGAAAAATTGACAGGTATATTAAAATTTAATGTTTATAGGTAAACGTTTATTGTAAATGAAGTCGGGTGTAAATTAATTGTATTGTTTCTCCTGTAAATAATGACATTTTCACTTATAATAAAGGTACCTACTTACCAATAATTCCATTGTGAACTTTCTGACGTCAAGTTGAACGGAAATTTTCTGATTAAGCCCAATTGTTGTCTGAATGTAGATGAACGTCGTTCTGAATGGCGTTATAACTGTAAATAATTAGTACCTTAAAGACTGTAACTCTAACATGATAATTATTGTTTGACAGGCAACGTGTCAAATTTTCCCTATATTTATCTAGTTGGGAATTGTATTTATGTGAACTATTAATGTTACGCGTAATAGGTATATTAAATTTATTTAAATTAAATATTTTATTCAAATCACTGCCCGATTGTATATTTCTTGTGTAAAAATATAAATGGTCATAATTGTTAATTAAAAAGTATAATGATAATGTAATTATTTTACATGTCATTTTTTGTTATCTTTTTTTTCTTTCCTTGCTGATTTTTTGAGGACATCATGACAAATTATTATATAATAATAATTGTAGATAGCAGTGGTCAAAATAAACAAATTGTAATGTATGATAAAATATTTATCATGTGGGTAACACTTTGTTTTATAACATTTTAATTATTATAAGTAAACACATTTGATTATTGGATGAATTTTAAACTTTAGTAACATTTTAATTATTTAAATTCGTCGAAGTGTCAATTCGAGTAATTTCGAGTTTTACTGTTCCTTTTAATTTTTCCCCGTAATTGTGATTCTTGTTACTGAACAACATAACACCAACATAATATTGAATGTTTGTTTGATGTTAACTTACCATTAATATAAATCTTATGACAAGTATCATCTTAAAAAAATAAGACAGAATAAAATTCGTGAAACCAAAATGTTGAGTTTAATTTTTTTCCTAGTAAATCGTTCCTAGTAAATTTTAATTTCCAGAGTGGACTGCGAGAGAATGCCGTACTACTGTAATTTAGGTATGTGAAGAGTGAAAAAAAACGCGACCGACGGCTTAACGTGCCCTCCGAAGTAAGTAAGCGCTCATGAAATTGTGTCACCGCGCCCGAGGTTGCTTAACTTGTGAAATCGTTTGCAAAAGCGAAAACCTTTCTGAGATGTGACGATAGTCTTACAGATAGCATGTATTAGGCATATCAGCACGTAGGTTTAAGATAAATAATGTATGTTAGGTTTACGATAAGTGTCACGTCTAGTTCAGTATATATGTACCGTTAACGTCACAATAAAGTTTATGGTTATACATTCATTCAACACATCATGGTACTATAATCAAGTGCTGTGTCTCATTTGCTCAGGGATTCCCTGACTCCTTGGGCGCCCCACATGGCGACCCTGCCTGCCCCACCACACTACTATAAAATCTAATCAGCAATTTTTGAAAACCGTAAAATTCTGTTATTGTCAGACTTATGAGTAAACTAAAAGAATGTAAAGTTTAAAGAAGATTTGCCATTAGATAATCTCAAACGAAACACCCAAGAATATTAATCGCCGTCAGCTATTTTCTAAGAATCTGCAGATCTTCAGTATAATGCCATCAGATTCTGCAGAAAACGTCTCAAGTGGAGCATAAGCGCCGAGCTTGGAATATGTTGGAAAAACGCTTTACTCAGTAAAAAGATCACAGTACACATACACTGCATTATAAATTTGTTTGCTCATTTACATTTCATTTCTGAAGCTTTGATGTAATTAACACGTCCTGATTGGTTTAACTCTGTTTGTTAGCAATGATAATTATAACTCGTGCTACGAAAACAATTTACTTCAAATTTATCGCGCACATTACTTAATGCAAATTTAAGACTTACATAGTTTTCTCGTGGATGCTACTGTCAGAACTGGACCAAATCGAAATGTGACCAAATGAAAAGCACCAGCTTTCAAATAAAAAAATAATCATCAAAATCCATTCACCCAGTCGAAAGTTATGAGATAAGATATGGTAAGAAACATAAAAATATTACAGACTAATTGGGAACCTCCTCTTTTTTTGAACTCGAAGGGGTTGTTTTTGTGTGTGTCCATGGCACCCTCTACACAGGGAAGCCTTTGTGTGAGGTATTATTTTTATAGCTATAAGTGTGAGGTGTTATTTTAATTATAACCTTCGCTGTAACAATATCTAGTCTTCTACTGCTATGAGGCTCCGTTAAATTTTAAATCATTTAAAATATTGGTAGGTATATCATACTCGTATTAAAATTATCAACAGTAAAATTTATCAAGCTATTCTATTTGACCTGATTTGTCCTCTCGACGCAAGCGGGTCATGGTTACGACCGTTACATTCGCAAGAATCTTAACATTATTAATTTTCGGTTAAAAATCCTACAAAAAGGTTGGCATTTTAGAATATTTTAATAATAAGTAATAAATATTTTTTGTTGACAAGCAATTAATTTAATAAAACTTATAGTTACGGTCTACAAAGTAAGTTATGATGAAACTGAAATTATGTTGCAATGATCACGATAATCACACACCCACACACACACATACACATACACACACACACACACACACACATACACACACACGCGCGCCCACACATACAGACACACACAAACTGACTTGTTCTTCGAACACAGTTCCGGAAAACAGAAGCTTTTCAAACTGTAACATAATTATGTTAAAATTTACAGTGCAAATAAATTGTATTTGATTTGAATGCAGCGTAGAGGTAATCTCTATTTTCCTTTTCCCTAGTATCATTTTCCTCATAATGTCATCAAATAATTTACATGCAAAAAGCACTTCAAGAAGAGAGCTATCAGCGCCAAGCTCGTAAAATCGAGAGCGTTTTAGAGCACTGCATAAAAAGATGAACAGATAACTGCATCAAAGGTGCTTAAGAATCCTTTACGTTGCAGCTTTTACTTGCGAGCTTTTCGCACTGCTACCGTGTCGCCTTGAAAGCTTTCGTGGTTCGTTATTTTCTTTAGACATTAACTGGAATTAATTAATGGTTTATATATTTAAGGCATGATGCGTTACCGTAACTAGTGGTTGCCCATGTCTCTGAATAAGACAAACTTGTTAAATTATCCTTTATATATAAATCACGATTTCTTTATCGTTTATGAATAGCAAACGAGCCAAACTCCGACACCTTTAAGCAGCGTAAGGTGCTTAAAAGGTGTTCTCTTCACCTATAAATATATAGATAACTAGCCATACCTAAGATAGATCGCAATTGCGTAAACATTTTTTCATCTTTGCCTCGATTAATTTAAGAGTTAAATCCAATATGCCCAAGGTGCTGTAAGAGTTAAGTTAAAGCATTTGACGACCCGAGTGGTGCAGTGGTTACCACGCTAGTCCACCATTCGAATGATCCTGGGTTCGATCACCGGCGGAGCAGAAATTTAAATGATGAATTTAGATTTCTATTCATGGTCTGGGTGTTTGTGTAATTATTTTGTGTGTGTCCATCGCACCCACGACACAGGGAATCCTAGTGAGAGGCTGGGAGTGTAAAGCGTTTTTTTTAATCTATGGTGAAGTAACAGCTAATCTTTAAACGAAGATATAAAATGTAGCAAATCGTATTACTTGTAAATACAATGTAGCAAATTTTAACACATCATAAAACACGGAAAGCGCCATTTTTATTTTACAAAGAATGTAAAAGGTTTTATTGCGATGTTAAACTTTAATAACTGTTTGTTTTATTAATGCTAGGTTACGTTTAATGCTAACTCTGGTGGTTTTAATGCAATTTTAAATGATATAATTATTACGTACTTATTAGGCTTAAGATTGAACTTTTTGTCTGTCTGTGTGTTTGTTTTTTCTGGCTAATCTTTGGAACGGCTGGACCGATTTTAGCGGGATTCTCACTGGCGGATAGCTGATAATAAGGAGTAACTTAGGCTTAATTTTAGTTTAGAATTATCTGTGAACTGAATAATAAGTTTTTTTTACATTCTACACGAACGAAGTCGCGGGTACAGCTAGTTTATAACTCAATGAACACCAAACACCTGATAATTCAACTTGTCAGCAATTTCTCGAAGGCATTACGAGGCTGCTTACCAACTCGACTGCTCGTTATCCCGTGCAAAATTTTAATAGGGAAAATTAAGTTCGACTTTGAATTTCGTCCCGGAACAATGTCCATTATCTGAAGCAATCGAGAATTATGGATGATTATTAAATTAACTTTCCTTTTATGCCATTTGCATAACTGATTTAGTTTACATACCTATATTTCTGTAGGACATTCTTTGAAGGGTTAGAAAAACACTAACCTGGCAGCCTTTTGGACAATAAATATCGTTCATATTGATATTACTCTGTCTTTATTCAGATATCGAAATATCGAGACGCATAGGTAAGGTTATATGTATCTAGTAAGGTACAGATGTATTTGATGTGTAAATACCAGCGCGCAGCGAAGTATCAAATAAAAGATGTGATTAGGTATTAAAATTATTGTGATCCATAAACTAAATCTATGATCTACATTTTTACGATTGATAGACAATCGTAAGGCAAATTAAAACTACATTAGACATTCTTCTTTAAAGAATTCGTTGTTTAACTGTAAAAGTTAATAGTAAATTGCCATTGTTGAAGGAAGAAAAGTTACAGTTTTATTGATAGTACTCGTAACTGTAGTCCTGGTGATAATGACAGTGTAATAAATAAGGGAGATAGTTTTGGTAGTGGTAAATGTACTACGATGAATGAACTACTAGAAAGAACTTATAATAGCCACAGACAAAATCTAACACTACTAGAACCTACTAACAATGAATGAATTAAATTAACAGCTAATCGAAAACGACGTGTAGAAATCTCTAAAGCCTATGTTGATAACGCAAGTTGATTTAACTAAACTGTGCGCTAAAGAGCCTATTAAAATCTATTAGAGTAGCTCGTTTAGCTAGTGTGTAGGTGAAAAAATAAAGAAGTGAACATAAAAGTAAAGTGAAATAGGCAAAAAGGGAAAAAATCTCACAAAGAGTTTCCGCGCCACTAGTTCGATAGCTTTGAAGAGCGTACTGTATTCGTTAGATGCTTCAAATTAATACCGTCTATGTTGGTACAGAATTGTAGATATACTTTCTGGAAACAAGACATGTTATTACGATATTTACTTAAATGTTTGCAAACGATAAATTCATGATTACAAAAACAACTCTGTTTTTAAATGAAATTAAACGTTACAGTTACTAATACTATTCAAAAATGCTAGTCAATCAAAATAAACAGCGAATTACATAAGATCAAAGAAAAAGTTAAATATTACCTAAAACACGCCTCATTGCATTACTTTAAGTAATACCTTACGATGAATAAAACAGTCCTAATTGAATAAAGAATCGAAGAACGTTCGATTTTAATCCAAACACAAAAATGTTTAAGAAACTTATTAAGTTCGATAAAACGTAATTGATTCGCCAAAATATTAATCAGCAAACCAGAACTAACATAAAAGAGAAGAAAACCTTTTAGAAAGAAGGCTTATACGAGATACTAAGAGCACATGCTGTACCAAACTCGATCTGTCGGTAAGCGAAAGTAAACCAAAGTTTCCGTAAATCGACCCCCTGCTCCAAAACCTCCCCTAATAGCAAAGTTTGGGCCTTGGAAGCCTGCCAAGAGTAAATTAGAAGGCAGATGAAGAAATTCGAGATATGACATTTGATGCTCAGGACTTCTTAATGGTATTTTGGGTTTGGTGGTGAATTTATTAGATTGTTTATTGAGTATTAATGCTAGCTGAAGGAGCGATAGATAAGTTTTGTCAAAAATGTCTGTATATAATAATTATAACTCGCGTTACGAAAAACCGATTTCAAAGTTGTCCTACCCAGTGTACCTACTTGAATTTAAGACTTATAATATGGTTTTCACATGGATACTATTATCAAAACTAGACTAAATCAAAATGGGACCAAATAGGAAGTCGAACAATAAAATGCCTTAAATTACTTTTTCCAGTGAGCAGAAGAAAAAACTATTTAATTTACATTTACAGTCTTGTTTTACTGCAGTTGTAATTGTGTGTTTCCGTGGTAAAACATACAAAACCCGTTACTTGACGGATCCAGGGCATTAATTTCAAAAATGTGCGTAAACGTTTCAATTTCTTAACAAAGACAAACAAATTATAGACGAATATTCCAAATTAAATTTGCAACCCTTCAAAAATCTCTCCAAGACTCTCATTACGGAAATTGCCATTGCAAAGATCAGTCGATCACGAAAAAGGATTAAAATTACATTGAAAAGCCATGGCATGAGTCTCAGAGATCGTTAAACATTTAACCTGTTACCTTCCGTTAACCCGGAACTAATCCTTCTCAATATTGACACTGCTCTAGGCTACGGTGAAAGTTAAATTGGATATTATACCATTAAGAAGAAATTTATGGACGCTTTTTTACTTAGGGTGTTCTAATTAAACCCTACTGCTTATAAAACTTTCCCGAATACAGAAGTCCTATCCTTTATGTATTTTTTAAAATTAATGGTACTTGATGATCAAGTTTATTGAATTGTAGGTGGTAGAACTTGTATGGTTCGACCTGAGAAACTTGTATGGTACCATCGCTGCACCCATGTCTGCCGTGAAGCAAATGAAGCAACTCATTTGTGTTTGGGTGGAAAGGTGCAGTTGCCGGCCACTCTTTCATGAGGTGTTCATCAGCCTCCGGGGTGACAGTGCCTGCTTGAGGTTGGATGTAGATATCCATGGGGGGCAGCGACCATTTAACACCAGGCCTGCATGCTCGTTTGCTACTTCATATCATAAAAAAAAGTTTTAAGACAGAGTTACGTACTTCTTATTCTTTAATTATTCATGCTATAATGATAAGTGAAAGCTGAGCCAAAGTGAATGTATGAGCACCTTAAAAGGCATTAAAAATTTAACCCATTTCCGTACAGATTCGATTTAAATCTGTTTAAATGTTGACACCGCGCTCTTCGAGGGGAAATGAGATTGGATGTAATCTTAAATCAGTTGAGAAATATTTTACGACTACAAGATAAACATAAAAGCGATAGTACAGATGACATCAAAAATAAAGTTAATGAAACATAACTAGAGATTTTAAATTGAATGGCCCTTCTCATTTAGCCCTTACGACAATAAACTTCCTTTCGATTCTAAAGACAAATTTAAACGATGGATTCCAATTTCTGTACCCTATCTAGGGGTTTAAGTTCCTAAACATTATGAGTAAATAATTATGTTTTTTATTTATGTTTCGTCACAAGACACGAAATGTAATCTCTGGACTGGATATAAGATCCAAAGAATTTATTAGTTTATTTTCGATGTAATGGCTACCCAAAACGGCTAGAAATGATTTAATTCCTATGAGATCATAAAAACCACGTCAGATTTGGCTAATAAACAGAGCCCATATCTTTTCTTTTTGATTTTTCTCTGTATTACGAATACCTACTAAATCAGTTCCTCACCTTCATATCTCATGCCAACATACACCAGGACACTAATTGCGTCATAAATGTCTGACATCAATATCAGCTGTGAGTGATGCGGGCGAGATCCGGGGTGTCGTGATGTGTCAGACACAAATTGATAACGCCAGAAGTAATAGGTACTGTTACTTGTAATTTACACGTGTGCAGACATCACTAAGAATAGAACAAATTTTGTACAACTCTCACTCTCTACGTTTAGTGTCCGACCGATACTGGTTTTTCAGACGGCTTTACTCCCAATTTTGGCCGAAACCGAAACCGAATCTTACCTAAACATGTTAAAAAAATGTATTGCTGCTGAACTCTAGTATACATTTTTTACCCATAATCTTTCATACTCATACCTACAGCCAGTTACATTACATAGGTGACAAGTAGTATTAAAATCAAAAAACAATTATTAAAGTACGGAGGTAACAAATTTGCCGAATCAGCGCGGCCGAAAGTTTCGGCCAAACATTCTTAGATTTTATCGTTAAATCTGGCCGAAATCGAAAACAAACTTTCGGTCGGTCACTAGTTAAGCTGTGCAAAGTGCTCACCAATACTAGATTTTATGGCCGAAATTGGCCCAAACCGAAACCGAAACTTTCGGTAGGTTCCTAGTTAAGTTGTACCCGTGCGAAGTGCTCACTAATAAACTTAATTGAATGGAATAATTAAAACGAATGAATACGAGAGCGAGGACCGCTTTTCGGCGCAAAATTGTATTTTTTCAATCCATTATTCGAGATTATAATATCGTGTAATATTACAACAGCAGAGCTCGGTTACCAATTTTCCTGATGAATAATGCTTGGAATAATATTCATTGAAATTAATTTATGGTTACGCTTATAATGTATCAACAGCCTTCAGTTATCAGTGTGTCTGCTTATTTGGTGTTCATGAATTTATCCTAATTGCCTGGAGATTGAAGGAACATAATATCTATATGTATTTTATTAGGTCTACTTACTTTAGTGATGTCTTGCACGATTCTTTTGGGAGCTGCCAAGGGTTTGTTGGGTAGAAATTCCACATGCTACGAACTTTGGTTGATTACCGGCGATATCAGTCCAACTTCCCAATACTCCCGATAGCAATAAATCTTTAGACTAGAGAATATTTTCAGCCCCTACCACAGATAATACAGCAA
This sequence comes from Noctuana stator, assembly GCA_018231225.1. NCBI lineage: Eukaryota > Metazoa > Arthropoda > Insecta > Lepidoptera > Hesperiidae > Noctuana > Noctuana stator. The sequence continues at coordinate 1,164 of DWQK01003046.1, read as the reverse complement.
TTAAGTACCTATCTACCATCTGTTACATTATCTACTAATAGAAGAGACCTATAACCAATTCAGCTATATTTAAAGAGCAAACCTGACTATCAAAGTCGAATGATAGGAACAAGATATTCAATATTCCGGCCAAGTTTGTTCCAGTTTAAATTTTCAATAGAATTCACGAGCAGCTATGAAGATTCATGATTATTTAAACGGCTGTATAGTCTCAGTCCAATCAATCGGATGCTTGAGCAATAAATCGATCGAATAAGTTCGTACAATTAAGTAAGTTCGTGCCAATCACGTACCTGTTATTGAGAATTTCCATTATCTCAACCGCATTACGTATAGCATCGTGTGGGAAAATGATTGTGAGGGGAATCGTGCCCAGCAGTGTAACATAAAAAGACTGAGACCAATCGTTGTTAGCTGGAAGTTATAAGCCTTTAAGGACAATGCTACTTATAATATTATTTAAACATTTGTAGCTCAGTATAGAATTTAGCGTATACACAGATACATATGGGATATGTGAGTGCATTGAGGGTACGGCATAGATTGTCTGAGCCTAACATTTTATTTTACTTATCTATCTTACGTCCATTAGTTTTATCCAAAGAGTACAATAATATTATTATAACCTCAGTAGTTAGTGAGTCATCGAGTTTAGTAAATAAATTATCCAGATTAATGTGAATTAGACAAAACGATGAGGACATTATGAAATTGTAATGTAATATATTAAAATTATAACCGAAACTCTAATCCTACGTTACTCTGTGCCAAACCAAATAATACTTGGGAAACCGTAAAAATATACAATAATAACCCTGGACGAATTCATGTCTGCCGATACAAACCTCGTAAATATATGATGAGGGCCACCCATTTCTGATTTTCCTTTACGATTATTTTATGAGTGATATCAGATCTCTTCTAAGATATGATACGTATCATGGTAAACGGTTTTGTTATCAATGATTCACTACTTTCCTTGAGTCTTGTAAGAGTTTTGACGATTTCGAAATTTCATGGTATACCGTCAAAGTCAAAGTCAAAAATTTTTATTCATCATAAGGTACACGTATACGTATACAATGGATGAACGTAAAATAATACGGCTTTAGGCGCCCTTTTGGCTTCGGTAGGCCGAGGGAAAAAAACCGACGGAAAAAACTC
>DWQK01003045.1:0-12112 GCA_018231225.1 Noctuana stator | reverse complement strand
AAGATGGAGGACTTCTTCGAGTGGTGGGGCGTCATCATGGCCTCGAGGCCTTGGCTGGTTCTGTTCCTTGGTGAGTCTTTGTATCAAACCTTATAATGGACCTATATCATGGACCTATTGAACTGTAAGCTAAATTGAAGTGCTTCCACACGGGAAATGTTTTTAACTCTCGCGTGTTAATAGTTGCCCTATAAAATAATTCCGAGTTAAATATAAGAACACATAATACCAATTTCTAGGGGATTGTAGATAGATTTCCCCATGTGGATACAAAAGCTTTATCAAAGCTAAGCTAATATCAAAGTCCCCTCTATAATTAAGTAGACAACCTCATTTCTCACCGTATAATATCTTTCTATCTTTCTTTCATATCAAACGACTTCAAAAAAATAGAGGATGTTCTTAATTCGACAGTTATTGTTTTGTTTCCGTAACGCGAGTTATAATTATGAAGCAATACTTCCAGGGTTGTGCGTCGTGGTTGCTCTCAGCTCCGGCGTGACCCAGATGCACGTGACGACCAACCCGGTGGAGCTGTGGGCCTCCCCCACTTCCCGGTCGCGGATGGAGCGCGAATACTTCGACTCCCACTTCGAGCCTTTCTACAGGACGGAGATGCTCATCATCTCGTCCAAGGGCCTGCCGACTATCGAGCATAAGACCGAGAATGGAAAGCTCATTAACTTCGGTCCGGTCTTCAACTCTACGTTCATGCTTGAAGTGCTGAGGCTGCAGAAGCGCATTATGGGTGAGCGGGACCTGGTTATTGCAGTAATTTTTATGTTACAGACAAGATATCGGGAATTTTAGGCAGTTTTTTACCGCGTGTATTGTAGGCTTCGTATAACAAAGACTTTATGTATAGTCCGTCTCGACTGATGAAAAACTTAGGTTAAAATTTTCAGTCTAATGTGATTTGTTATGACAAAATCATCAGTTGTAGCCAACTCATTATTTCGTTTGGGCATGCATCCGATCATTCTTGCCGATCATAAGATCAGTAGCCCTATCACGAATAATAAAGAACATTAAATTAAATAGAGAGAAAATGAAATTAATTAATTATAAATTAATTAATTAGAGGAAAATTCAAAATAAATTAAATTAAAGAAATGTCACTTTAATAGACTTTATCCATACGATTTTTAGTTTCCGATACGCCTACAGAGCGCTGTTCAAAATTCCATACAATTTTTAACTGTTACTACTCGATGACGGATTTGTAAAATAAGGTCTATAAATGGTTGGGGAAGGTACATACAAGGTTTTAGTGCCAATAATCTCACTTCTGGAATAATCTTGCTGTGTATATGAGAAGGGACGAGGGTATGAGTGAAACGTTTGGCCAAGTGTTGGGCAAACTCTTACAAATACGTTGATCGTGGCAGGCCTGGTCGGTGACAACGGCACCCGGCTCGAGGACATCTGCTACGCGCCGCTGGCGTCGGCGTTCAAGGGCCCGGTGACGGCCACGCAGTGCACCGTGCAGTCCGCCATGGGCTGGTGGCAGGAAGACGAGGACACCTTCCTCGAGGCCGTGGAGGACGACTCCTACCTCGACAACGTGCTCTCCTGCGCCAAGTTAGTGCTGTCTTGTTTGTTTCGAAGTTGTTACGAGCTCATCGTCACTGAAGGTCGCACATCGGTTCAAATTCTTTACTCACTTTGTGCCACAGAAAGTATTTTATCATAATTTGTATTTAAAAGCTTAATTTACTTATTTAGTCGTGACGCTTAATCTCTATTGTCAACTTTACTATATACCTTTCATATGTCTGTCGATTGTAGTGTGTTTAATGTTTTCTTTATTGAATCAAAGTATTTTTTATGCATTATTTAAAAAAAATATTAGTATTTTACAATTCTTTTTTACATAAACTTTTAACTATGCCAATCTGAGATTTCTCCGCTTAAAAAGGGATTCAAAATTTTCTCTTCACGTATTAATATAAGTTATTGTTAGCGTATTTTTAATAATTAGAATATATTACATTGTCTTGGTATTATTTTTGTGAGCTTTAGTAAATAAAGTGCGTTACTTGACTAAAATAACCTGTTGTCACCAATCGCCACTCGGTGGCGCTAGTGAGCAGTCACATTTTGTGCTTGAAGGAAAATATACCGAGAGCTCAGTTGTTTTTCGATAGTTGATCCGAGCGGTCGGGTCTTTAAGTAACAGTGCTACGAAAGAATAATTAATTATAAAAAGCAGTGTGTTTTTAAGAGCTGACTGTTATGATGTTGTGTGCAGGAACCCGTTCGGGTGCCTGTCGTCCAGCGGGCTGCCGATGTTCCCGGCGATCGCGCTGGGCGGGTTCCTGGCGCCGGGCGAGCCGCTGGGCCGCGCCGCGCGCTACCACCGCGCCAACGCGCTCATACTCACCTTCATCGTCAACAACAAGCACGACAAGCAACAGGTAACCGGGGGCGGTGCCAGTGGGCGGCTTTACAATAATTCTTCCTTAACCTGATTTTTTTATAGACATCCAGAAAGGTTTATATGTCCCCAAAATTTATACATGTAAACCTTTCTCTTGAATCACTATTAACTATTGCTAAAAACTGCATTCGTCCGTCCGAAAGGTCCGTTAAGCCATTTGAAGGATCTAAGCGAACAGACGGCGGAAGTGACTTATTTTTATACCATGTAATGAATAATTGATGAATAATGAATGATTAAAGCGCGCATAGCTACGCTGAAGCGCGCATGGCCCCGCAGGTAGTGTAGATCACAAGCGATCTCTGTTAAGCAACGTCTGGCGCGGCCGGTATCCGGATGGAGCACCGTAAGTGGCAAATTTCATGCGCGCTTCCGTGTTTCGGAGGGTACGTTAAGCCGTCAGGGTACGTTAGGGCTTCGGTCCCGGTTGTTATCGATAGACAAGTCGTTAAACCTAGTCGGAGGCCCTTTGGGCGTTTTGACAACATCAGACACAGGTTTGCCACTACTGACATAAAAAACGGGTTGAGGGCAATGAATTCATATAAATATTATTGCCAGCTCATACCGGCGCTGGACTGGGAGAAGGAGTTCATTGCCTTCATGAAGAACTACACGGAGAGCGAGATGCCGGCGTACATGGACATCGCGTACACGTCGGAGCGGTCCATAGAGGACGAGCTGTACCGCGGCAGCCACTCCGACGTGCCCACCATCCTCGTGTCCTACTTCATCATGTTCGCCTACATCGCCATCTCGCTCGGCCGCTTCACCACCTGCGCGAGGATGCTCATCGACAGCAAGGTCACGCTTGGGCTTGGCGGTGAGTGCTCATTTATTTATTTAAACTTCTTTGTAAAACCTTCAGATGGCATTCTCTACCAGTGCACCTGTGCCGTTAGTGAGAGGACGCAGTAGGCAATAGGCTATGAAGGTAATAAAGGCAGGCAGGAACCGTACAACGATTAAAAATTGATAACGCTTTATACTCGCAGCCCCACACAAGGTTTCCCTGTGTCGTGGGTGCCATGGATATATACAAACACCCAGATCAAATTGGTTCATTCATTCGTTTTAACGTAGCACGTCTTGAATCTTCAGGTAGTTAGTAAGTTGTGTATGTAGCATGTATCTTATATCTTCGTTTACCAATTTGTTCCATAAGCATTGCACGGCATCATGTGTGAAGGGTGTCGTAGTATTTGCAGTAGTAATGCAAGTAATTTTGACTTTCTGTTGTGATTCATACAGATTTCATGAACATTTTATAACCTTTACAATCTATAATGCCTTCTTGAAGTTTGTATTCATACGCATCTTATATCTCTTTCTATCGCGCATTTGTACATGATTGTACTTTTCCGGTCATGCTGAGTCTAATTGGAAGGGATTAGTGATTAATATATATATAAAAATAAAATGAAATGAAAAGGCTTTTAGTTAATTTGTTAAATTACAACAGGACTAAAAGTATGGTAACTAGATTATGGTAATATTTAATTATATTTTACTCATTTCATCCACCTGCCTTTTGGAGGTCCACTGCTGGACATAGGCCTCCGCTCAGTGGCGCCACTCCGCCCGGTCCTGTGCCCTGTGGATCCAGCGGTTTCCCGCTATGTTCCTCAGGTCATCGGTCCACCGGGCCGGAGGGCGACATAAGCTGCTTTTGCCAAGACAGTCTCCATTCGAGGACTTTTTACTCATTAATAAATAGTATAAGATGTCGAGCTGTTCGATTGCACTGGAACAATATAATGTAAAACGTTGTCGTCCGTTGTGGGTCCGTAGGCGTGGTGATAGTGCTGGCGTCGGTGGCGTGCTCCATCGGCGTGTTCGGGTTCGCGCGCGTGGCCGCCACGCTCATCATCGTGGAGGTGATCCCCTTCCTCGTGCTGGCGGTGGGCGTCGACAACATCTTCATCCTCGTGCAGACCAACCAGCGCGACGCGCGCCGCCCCGACGAGACCGTCGCCGAGCATATTGGTCGCACGTCAGTATTTTTTATTGTTTTAATCATAGTTTATTTAACAGGTTAGATCAAGCAATATATTATGCTAGATCGTAATACATATTTATAAAACATTTTTTTTTAATTTTTTATATACGGGAAAAAATGACTTCCAAAACTGTTACAATCAATATATCTGTCAGTATCAATATTTTATATAAATATCAATGTGAAGAGTATATATAAAATGTTGCAATTTGCGTATTATTTTTTTTTAAATTACTTAAATTTAAAATATAACTAAGGCTGTACTAGTAGTGAATATATGTCAATTTTAAAAGTAAAAAAAATCCTTTTATTTTTGTAGCATTTCATTTAATTGTAATGTGTAAAAGATGGTAGTTTACTCACGAGTGGCACGGTGTGTCCGCAGGCTCGGGCAGGTGGGCCCGTCCATGTTCCTGACGTCGGTGTCGGAGTCGGTGTGCTTCTTCCTGGGCGCGCTGAGCGACATGCCGGCCGTGCGCGCCTTCGCGCTGTACGCCGGCGCCGCGCTGCTCGTCGACTTCCTGTTGCAGATCACTTGCTTCGTGGCTCTGCTCGCTATTGACACGCGCAGGCAGAACAGTAACAGGTGGCACATTGTTACTTACCGTTTATCAGTAGCACACGAGCGTGCAGGACACCTAATGCCAAATTGACATTGTAACCCATGGACATCTGCTTCCAATCTCCTACAGGAGAGAAGTATCTATCACTTGAGAGAAGTATCACTCACGAGGACTGAGATGGTCGCCTCTTATATACTGCTGGGGTGCTATCTATAGTGGATAGATGAAGTAATTGCGTTCGGTTGTTTGCACGTCATCCTCAGTGTTACAGGATGAGTGTAAATGACTAGTAATTTAAACATATTTTACTTTAGAAAAGCCGAAAAAGTTTTTCGGAAAATATGTTTAAATGTTTTATTAATCGATGTGAAATTAAAACGCACATCTTTCTGTATCAGTCATTTTCGGCAAATATGGTAGATTGAACAAATGAGCAGTTAAACATAACGTGCACGTCCGCGGCAGGTTCGACGTGGTGTGCTGCGTGCGCGGCTCGAAGGCGGAGGGCGGCGCGGCGGCGGCGGGCGAGAGCGCGCTGCACAACCTGTTCCGCTGCGTGTACGTGCGCTTCCTCATGAAGCGCGAGGTGCGCGCCTCCGTCATGGTCGTCTTCTTCGCCTGGCTCTGCTCCTCCGTCGCCGTATGTATTCATTGTTGTAATCACTAGAGACTTGACGTCGCTTATGGCTCCAAGTTCGACAGATTAAAATTATTTTGAGATCTGTAGCGCCGTCTGTTGGCGAAAGTGATGCAACTATTACAGTTTTAATTAATTTATTTATTTATTTATTTATTTTAATAAAACTCCTTCTCCACAAGAGCTCCACTCGCAGTAAGGTGCTTGTAAAGAAAACCAAAGTTTTCTCTTAAGTATTAATATATAGATTCTTTATTTGCTAGAACACTGTATACATAAAAGGAAGATGCTGATATAATTAAACATAAAAAATAACATAACAATTTCACATTAAGCTAGAGTGCTTCTAATCTTACAAATTATCAATGCATTAGTTAATAACTGTACTCACTTATTTTTCCAGGTCGCACCTCACATAGATATCGGTCTCGATCAAGAGCTCTCGATGCCGCAAGACAGTTTCCAGCTGAAGTACTTCCAGCACCTGAACAAGTACCTGAACATAGGCCCGCCGGTGTACTTCGTGGTCACGGAAGGCCTGGACTACTCTGACGAGGAAACGCAGAACATGATATGCGGGACCAGGTTCTGTAGGAAGGACAGTTTGCAAATGCAATTATATTCCGGTGAGTTTGTGAGTTAGCTATTTTCTTTGGTATGTTTACTGTTCTGTCGTATCATGTGACTTTTCGAGGAATAAATAAACTCTATCGTAATTATTTTTTATTATCATAAGGCACTCTTATACACTGAATGAACGTTAAATAATAAGGTGTATAAATAACAAATTTAACAGCTAACTGTAATCACAAATTGTTAACTATGCTTTATGGCTTTAGCATGATAGTGAATAGATACATAAATTATGTTTGTAGTTGTATATGCAAGTCTAGCGTTAGTAATTCTTGCCTCCGGAATAAAATGTGTTTTTTGTAAGATGATGCATAAAAGATTATGTATATAAAAGTTATGAAGTAAGTTTGAATATGAATGAAAATATTTATTTGCACTAATATGGGTTTACAAGCTAAATACACACTATGCATACAATAATAACAGTAATAGAAAGTACTGACAAAAATTGTAAAACGTTTATAATGTATGGAAGCGGTACAATGTTAGACTCCTGTACCCAATGTAAGTTTGAATATAGAATGAAAGTGTGAAAGAGAAAAGAACGGAGAAACGGATGAGATGTGGGAGAGAGAGTGCTACGGGGTGGTGCGAAGGTATGTGCCGTGTTTCATACTGAAAATACAATGTTTCAGTCTTAATTTGGCCCATTTATTTTCATCCCATATCTTTATTGGCTCCTTGACAAGTATGTATATAGTGTTTGGTTACCACGTAAAGGTACTTTTTTATGTTGATTTTTTTTTCTTATTTTATAATTTAATTATGCTTGTTACGTTTGCAGCATATCGAGCCCCCAACGAGACTTACATAGCGCAGTTGCCCAATTCATGGCTGGACGACTATCTGGACTGGAGTGCTTCCGGATGCTGCAAGTACTTCCCCGGCAACAACAGCTTCTGTCCGAATGACCAGAGTGAGTATATTAGAAAGTTTGAATATTATTCAAATAGACCGTAAATTCTTCATCAGAACATCAAGGAATAATACAGGACAAAAAAAATTTCAAATTTGGTTAAGTTAAGGTTTGATTATTTCGTGTTGGCAGTGCAGACCTTACTTATGAACAGATACTATAGTGCCGTTTACAGTTATATTGTTTACTTTGAGATAAGTGGATGGTGAAAACACTTTGAGGCGACCTTCCTATCCACTGCAAACCTTAAATAGAACTTTTTAAGTGTAGGTGTAATATAGTACAGCTGTAATGGTTACTATGCCAGTCTACCATTGGAAGGGTCCCGGGTTCGGGTTTGATTGTCTTACATGTGTCCATGGCACACACGACACAGGAAATCTTAATGTGGGGTGAGTGACTGGCAGTGTGAAGCGTTATTTATTAATTTTATATCACATTTCTTTTATTTTTATTAATTTCGTTTGGTGTCATTGGTATCACAAATGAGTGCTGAGCGGTATTGCGTGTGCGTGTCCGCAGGCGCCAACCCGCCGTGCAACACGTGCAACATCACGCTGGTGGGGCGCGAGCAGCGGCCCGCGCCCGACGACTTCCGCCGCTTCGTGCCGTTCTTCCTGCAGGACAACCCCACCGCGTCGTGCGCCAAGGCCGGCCACGCCGCCTACGGGCAGGCCGTCAACTACTTCCTCAACAAGACTCAGGCCAAAGTTGGAGCCACTTATTATCAGGGTGAGTCCTCCAGAAATGTTGCCAAGTTTTGTGTTGTCGATATCTGTTGGTGACTAAAATTTTTGTAAGGTTGGGCCTCTCAACTAAAGAAAGATTGCTAACTCTGTTAAAACAAAAGCTGGCAATTTTGCAGGTTGGCATTTTTTAGTGTTTTGTAAGTAGTTATATGGTAGATGGAAGAGTCGTTAAATAAAAAGAGAAAGAAATTAATAAAATATGACCAAAACATATTGATACTAATTTATTTTACATCAGTTACAATTTAGCAAAAGCCAAAAAGACACCAGATGGCGCTTCTTATAGAATCAGACGAGCATGCACGCCATCTGGTGTAAAGTGGTCGCTGCCGTCCATGGAGACATCCATCCTCAAGCAGGCTCGTGTCCTACCTGAGGTCGCATGCAGTTGCGCTGCTAACCCGGAAGCTGTTGGTCGCCTCATGTAAGTGTGGCCAACACCTGCTCACTACTATTAATTATTGTAACAAAGCCAACATTTTCCTGCCACCAGGATACCACACGGTACTGAAGTCGAGCAACGACTACTACTCGGCGCTGCGAGCCGCCAGGACGGTGGCGGCCAACCTCACGGAGACCATCAACCGCAACCTGCGCGACGCCGGCAAGAACACGAGCGTGAACGTGTTCCCGTACTCCGTGTTCTACGTGTTCTACGAGCAGTACCTCACCATGTGGCCGGACACGCTCAAGTCCATGGGCATATCCGTGCTGTCCATTTTCATTGTCACTTTCCTACTTATGGGCTTTGATTTGTTCTCGGCGTTGGTAAGTTGTGACTTTTTTTGTTTTGTATTTTCGTAAGTGTAAACTTATTGGAGTCTAGACTCTGTTTCAAAGAAGCTGCAGAAGAGATAATCGACCTCCTTAATATAATGTATGATGTGATGCAAAAGGAACATAATTTTAATCTAGACGATATGACAATGATTTAATATTTTTCTTTTTAACTTTTTATATGAGCTTAAAAGTTTATTTAATGCTGTTAAATTTGTATACGTGTCTGAGAATCTTTTTTGATAGTTCAAAATTTTTTTTCACAGGTTGTGGTGATCACCATAACAATGATCGTGGTCAATTTGGGTGGCCTCATGTACTGGTGGGGCATCAGTCTCAATGCCGTTTCACTTGTCAATTTGGTAAATGCAAGCAATGATGCTTAATTAATCTTAAATTTAAAAACCAAAATAAATAAGCTATAATAAGCTATGAAGTTTTAGTGTTTCGTTTAGACAAATTTCATGCTGGAGAAACATTTTGGGCCGTCTTCCCCGCACTCCTTATGTGAATCTAATTGCGTATGGTGCAGGTGATGGCGGTGGGCATAGCGGTGGAGTTCTGCTCGCACCTGGTGCACAGCTTCAGCGTGTCGGGCGGCGAGAGCCGCGTGGCGCGCGCCGCCGCCGCGCTCACGCGCATCGGCCCCTCCGTGCTCTCCGGCATCACGCTCACCAAGTTCGGCGGCATCGTCGTGCTCGCCACCGCCAAGAGCCAGATCTTCCAGGTGAGCTCCGCTGGATACTTGAGCTGCGGGAACGTCAGGGAAATCAAGGATCCTGATCTCCAGGTCAATGTATCGACGTAAATCAAAAGTATTACTTTACCATTTGCAAGTGAAACCTCTGTTTATTTTTTCCTGAGAGAAAGCGAACGAAATTGACTGACCGACCTATGTATCTGAGGTTATATTTTTGTTAAAGGGGCGCCTAAAGCCGATGCACTGTGTTATTTGACGTTCATCGAGTGTATACAAATATGTTAAATGTTTTGATTTTATTTTTATTTTATAAGGTAAAACTTCATATTTGTGTCCAGGTGTTCTACTTCCGGATGTACCTGGGCATAGTGTTGTTCGGCGCGGCGCACGGCCTTATCTTCCTTCCGGTCATGCTCAGCTATATCGGTGAGTTTGTTCTACACATCTACACACATACAAATTTAAAAATAAAATTGACTAGTAATTATGTCATAATTTTTTGTTAAACCTACTTCAAAAGTTTAATTTTTTTTTTTTGAAAGAGTTTTTTCTTACCAGTATTTTAATTTTTTCTAATCTTTCAATGTGCATGGTGCTGCGGTAACTTAATTTCATTTCATTAAGTTGAATGTCAGGTCTGATTTAAAGTACATACTGTTATTTGTTCAGAACGTTCAGAGCTTAGTTCTGTATTTTCTTGAATTTAGGACACACCTTAACATACAAACTGTTTTCCATTTCTTTTTGAAGTTATTTATGCAATGCTGTTTTGTCTTAAGGAAATTTTTTAAAATATTTTACCCATATCATACCACAGTGGTGTAGGGCTATCGGCATTTCAATTTAGTAATAAATTATAGGATCATCATGCATATTTATATACTTTATAAAATAAACACATGTTTCATGAACTGTTTGCATGCATTTATGTATTTATTTCTTTGTTTCTTTTTGCACACTTTTCGTTTTTTTTCGTCTGTTGTATATTGGACCATTTCTATAAGTATTTTAACTTTATTACCTATAGCTATAAGTTGCACAAATATTATAGTATGTTGCGATAAACTTTGCGACATAATTTTTTTCTGTGGTCAGTCTTACAGCTTTTTATGTTTATTTTTGTCTATTTTTTTTTTTAAATTCAAGACAATCTTAATTTGAATTCCATTTTATACATCATGTTACTCTAAACACAATTCGAAATAAATATACTTAGAAAAAGTACATATATACTTAAAATTATTAAAATTAGGGTGTGAATTCCGATTAAGAATGTTAGTCGTAGATTGTCATTGGGGACAGTTATGTAACCAAAACGTTGAGTGTGTCATCGTATTAACCATAGACATTTAAAAATAAACGGACACTGTGATGTACACCAATGGCGGCAGCGTATGAATGTGTGAGTGAACGTCACTCGAGCGGATTCAGTTTCACGAGGTAAACGAATGAATTAACAGTCCTCGACTCATTACAGTAGAATCTGTGATTTACTGACATTACGTCCGTTTATTTAAAATTTCTTATGATATTATTTACTAACTCATCATATCTAGTTTTTTTAACTAACTTTTCAAGGTAAGACACATAACTTTTTTATGTAGAGACCTATTTATTTGTATAACATTATATCCTTGTTGAATGTATGACTTAAATAATTTTTATTTACTTGTATATTACGGTCTAAGCATGTACTTTAAACTTCTGTTAAAAAGTTATAGTGTGCATCTTACTTTGCTAACAAATTATTTAAATAATTTATTATAAGATATGAGATACAAAGTGAAATTTCCAGATCCTTTTTGAGAATATTGCCCGAGGAGTTATTCCAATGATGGGTGACTCCACTAAGGATTAAATCAAACAAACAAACCATTTATTATATTAGAAATGTTCGTTCAAGTTTCACGAATAGACTATTATATATGAGGATCCATATTTTTTTAGGGACTAATTTGAATGGACTTTGTCATGCCGTTTTAATGAACTGCACAATAAATGTTGTGTTGTACTTGTACGCAAATATTCGCGTTATGGCAGCCTAGTATCGAGTACGTATGTGCCAAAATCTGGTCTGTTCTCATATAACAAACTAATCAAAGTTGATCGACGTAGTACGACGTACGGCTAGTGATGTTGTAAAGTGCCTCGTGCACACGAAAGGCAATGTAATCTAGTTAAGGTGTGCGACAAGTGACGTGACAGTGCTGTACAGTGACGTATAGTGATGTAATGGTGCGTTGAGCGTATGAACCGTGAGGCAGGTGGTGGTTGATGTTGCAGGGTCGCCGATGAACCGGCAGAAGCTCGCCAACCAGATGCTGCGCGGCAGGGAGGTGGGCGTGGCCGAGACGTCGCTCACCAGAGTAAGAGACGAGCGGATATTCCGACAGTATAACTTTGCCGCGTTCCCCGCGCGGCCGTGAGCTCGGGGCGAGCGAGACTGGACTTTTGCATCCGCGTACACTGCATATTCCTATCACATCGATCGTGTCTCTTTCATTGTGTACAGTTTTCTATATTACGTTTTTTTTTAATTGATACACATGTAGCTCTATTGAATTGAAGTTTTGTCGCCGATTGTCGAGCTGAACGGTCGCCTGTCTATTTCGTATTCGATTTTGTGTCTTTCAAATGTAGCGGAGCGCCGTATATTGTAATGCCAGTTCAGTGCTTTGTCAGTTTACACAAGATCGAA
>DWQK01003044.1:0-12112 GCA_018231225.1 Noctuana stator | reverse complement strand
TCAGGAACTACTGGACCGATTTCAAAAAATCTGTTAGTGTAAAATAGTCCATTTGTCGAGGAAGGGTATAGGCTATTAAGAGTTACGTTGCAATTCTTAACGCGGGTGAAACCGGGGGGCACAGCTATATATTATATAAATTGGTAATTTATGAATTAATTAATACAATGTTTTTAGGTGCAAATAAGTATAAGTATTTTTTGTATTGTATTTACAATTTCCAGTACTGCATAAACGGTCGGTGTATAACCGAGCACGAAAACATAATACCGGACTATTCACAACACACGCCAAGCTACGTACTCCCGGAGACCAGCCCCTTCTTCGGGAACATCACGAGGTATGGAGTGTATTTCAAAAGTAACTAGTAAATAGTAAACGGCAGTTATATTTAGTATTAATAGTGATAATTTAGTGAAGGATCCTAAAAACTATTAGGTGTTATCAGTAAGTTTTTGACTAGTTACTCTAATTTGGTAACATCCAACTTCGTTAAATGAAGTAAACATATTACCAGTGTTTTCAATTATTTTGAATACCTACCCCATAATTTTTGCTAGGTTTGGCTACTCTCTTGAACTGAATTAAACATCATTTGTATTAAACATATGGATGTAATAAAGCATGCACACATGTTTTCCCAAAACATCATCGCAATACTGTCATCAGCAGTGAGACATCTATATCTCATTGAAGCCAGTATGTGTACATATTCGGACGACATATGAAAGTTATTAATATATAATTTTTTAATCAACACAAAACAGTTACGAGGAACAAACACAGCCATACGTAGTTAGCACGTCAGCGCCACCCATCTGGTACGAACAGAACTACTATTCAAAACCAAAGAATAGACAACCAGAATATTCTTCAACAACATCATCAACAACAACAACTACTACTACTACTACTACAACAACTACTACTACTAAACCCACAACAACAACAACAACACCCTCAACAACAACAACCACAACCAAAAGTACTCCTTCCACTACAGAGAACTGGTATAAATATTACTACTTTACCACAAAGAGACCAGTTGAGGTTAACACAGAAAAACCCAAAGAGTTGCTTAACCCACCTAGCACCTATTCACCACCCTCAAACAAGTACTCGATATTGACGACCAAAAGTCCATACAGTTTCGACGATTTCCTGACAAAAACCACTAAAGCTGCTGAGCCTAAAAATGGTTTCAACAAAGGCAACCTGGAAAGCTACTTTAGATCAACTACTAAAAGTCCTTATCAAGACAAAGGAATCAAGTCAATTTTCAAGATAGGAACATACTACTCCCAAGCGAAACAATCGGACAACGCCATAAGGCCTGATGCGAACTCACAACAAGTTCAAATAGAACCAGCCAGACTCGTGTACACTTACCAAAGGAATTTGACCAGTGGGGATCTAATACGAACATAGATGTGCCAAAATAACTCTTATTGGTAAGAAATTAAGAATGGATTTGAGCATTGGTGTCATTCTGTCGTCGCCTCATGGATATCATATCTTCTACATTGTGTGGACACATACTCTATTCACATGCATTTTACTTACCATACGTGTCGAGCATAATTTTGTAGATGCAAACTTTTCACAATTTGACAGAAGCATAGCCAATATCACTTTTATAATATCATCGTACGTCATAATACGTCTTTACACCGAAGTTATAAAAAAAGTTTGCAACTGCAATTGACGACCATTATGTATATAAAAAACAGTCATAATCACTTCAAACAAACTTTCTTCGTATTCAAAACGTCATGTAATTGTGTGAGTGATGACATACTGAACGCTCACTTGCATTTAGATATGGCAATTATTGTTAATAACAAATTATCTGTCCGATTCTCTTAGTTTCTTGAGCATGAGACTTTTAGAACTTTCTGTAGAAATTTAGAGATTCTTGAAGCATTACCTACTACAGCTACAGTTGTTTTAAATATATTTTCAAGGGTGTATTGTTAGAAACATATTTTAGCATGAACTGTAGTAAATAAAATCAATCATAATATTTGCACTTTGCATGTTATGATTTGAAGCACGTCAATTTTATTTTTAGCACTAGATTGTCTCAGAGCAGCGCTATTGAAACTTTACGAACCATTACTTTTTCTTCATATTATTTTCAGAAGAACATCTCAATTATCACTTACTACATATACATACGTCCATTTCTATTACTATTTTGGGTTGACAATCTAAAATTAAAAATCTTGTTGTTTTGGGATTTGTTAATATAACTGTAATGTAAATATATCTGACTACAGACTATCACAGATACACAGTTTAAATGGTTTTTAATACCAGCAATATTTCAAAAGTTAATTCCAAAATTTTCATAAAAAAAATTGTATAATTTAACAGATTCAAATGTAATATATAATTTTGTTATGTTCGCAGTAGCCGCCACTAGCGATACGAGCGGGGTTTAAACTGAAGACTGCATAGCTGGGAGGGTGTTTATATACCACCACGGCGTCAGGTCACAGACCAGGCCACCCCAGCCCCAAACTACCCTACAGATTGTGAAACGTGCGCACAAACCACATAATATGTGAATATTACTCCTATAATACATAGCTTAATATTATTTTTTTACAATTTTTGTGATATACGTAATACACAAGTGTAATTCAATTGTTTGTGTCTTGTGAAAATGAAATACGTACTTGATTATTATAAATTTAAACAAACATTTACCTAGTAAGTAAATATTATAAACATAATATTACTTGGAAAATAATATTCGAATATCGATGGAGTAATATTCAGTATTGAGCGGGTAACTGAGGAATGTGCGTGCGAGTGTGTGTAAAATGTGTCTGAAGACAAAACTGTATAGTGTCAGACACAGTTCTGTGAGTGATATTACAATGTGATTGTGTAACTATTAATGAACTATAAGTACACTAGGATATAATTTTGTATAAATGAAGATCAAATCTCGAATAAATATGAGTTCGACGAAAAATTCCGTCCGGTTTTGGAATTATAATAGAAATACTCCTTAGTCTACGGATTCTGTTTTAAACGGTTGTAAAAATAGCATTGTTCTAAGGTAAAAGAAACTGCCAAGAAGTGCCTTTTTTTAATAATATTAAGATAAAATTAAGGCTTTATATATTTTGTTTATAAACCCTTGTTTATAAACTGTTCACAGCGACTGGTTCGCAGCCTTCTGAACAATTAGTAATATTTTCTATAAGTCTACTTTCATATATATTTTTTTATTATTGGATATTAATCCTTATAAAAATTTGATAGGACCTTTGTTGTAATTTAAGTCTGTTTTTAATTTCTAAAACTATTTATGTGACATAGATCTTTAATTAAAGTTACCAATAGAATAAATTTTACCTGTTAGTGCTTTATCTTGACTGTAACATCACTTGCCGTTGATATTACTATTTATTTACGTTCCAAATATTTATGTGTCAGCCAATTCTTATATTTTTCTCCTAAATTGTCTAAATTGTAAGAAAAATAAAAAATAACGAATTTGACCTTTGTTTTATTTTCCAAATACCCACATTTTTAAAACAAGGTATAAGTAATTACCGACACCACTTTAAAATACAATTTCACACAACTAATCTATTTGTAAAATAAAAACATCTATTTTACATGCAAATCAAATCATCTCAGAGAAACCAAATAAATTATAGCACCAAATTCAAATGTATAAATATGAACCTGAATTACCAAAACTGAACCGAAATATACACAATAACAGAGAAGTACATAATAACAAACATACTCAAACCATAAAATTCCCAATGAGTACACATCAGTATAAACTAACTGCTGCTTAAATACAAAGAAATGTACATCTAATTCTAACACTGGAACACAGTAAGAACAAAATGCTTGAGCACTAGGTACTTGGTAACTATTCTAAAATCAGTGTTGACACAAACTTACGCAAATTCACTGAAGACAATGTAAGATTATTTCAACACTGATTTTATAGAGCGTCTGATAGCAGTTTAACTTTCCTTAATTGACATGGGATTTGATACTACATTTTTGACCAGAAGTCTTGCAAACATTCCTACAGACAGGCAGAATACTAAACCAGCTGGCATGAACTTCCTGCTGTTGTAGAATCTGAAACAATATTGGATATTGGAAGCTGCACAATCAACCATGTTGACATTACTCACTAGGTCAGTGTGGTCAACTATGATCTAAATCCTTCTCATTTTTAAAGGAGACCCATGCCCAGTGCTCAGCAGTGCAGGGATATAGGTTATAACTATTTTTACCCTTTTTTTCACCAAAGCTATGTAGTGTAAACGTGCTACATCCCACCATGAATCACACTTAACTGGGGCATGAAATTTCACAACAAAAACTCAGAAAATTTAAACATTACGTTTTCTAAAAATAGCTTTTCAAAATCATATATTATGGTAGTCAGTCAAGGGAAAGGGTGCTGACTGTTGAATTAATGATAAAAAAATGGAATAAAATATGGACAATTGCAATAAATGTAAGTTTACGACCAATACAGAATGCTGATTGTATTTCATTCCACTCTTCTCTAACTAAGAAAATATTAAACTAAAGTTTTTTCTAAAGAACATAGAATTACCTGTATCCCATGAGTCCACCCAAAGCAGTTGTAGTGCCAAGCATGAGACCATATCTAGTAGGGTCTTGGCTCAGCTGGTATGCACCCAGACCTGAAAAAACGTGAGTCAAAGTCTTATTTCACCACTGAGGTTTTTTCTCAAGAAATGTAATCACCTAAATAGAAACGTATCGCTTGATAGCCTATAACCTTCTTCAAGAATGTAGGTGTAGAAATAATTTATACAATTTGTCTTGTAACTGCAGATATTAGCATGTTCAAACAAACAAATCTTCAGCTTTATTATATTCGCTTTTTTATGAATTTACATTTCTGTTCCCAGTCTTATTTTAGCTTATTTTAGTGAGACTTAGTATATGTAGGTATTGAGTATATGTCATAAATATTATAAAAGGGATACTTGCCTAATATTGATCCAAATACGAGGCCAGCTCCAAGTGATGGAATGGAACCTTAAAAATATTCAAAATAGGAATGATAAAACACTCTATTGTCTTGCTTGATGATTAAGCATTTAAATGTAAGTACTTGTAGCAGTACGATTAGATGTGATCGAACGTTCTCGAAAATTGCAACAATGATCGATGTATTTATAAACTCTGTCAATATCTTATCTGCTAATTTAAAACAACTCGATAGGCAAAACTTATGAAAGGCAAAGTAAAAAAAACTCAGCGTCCACAGGCTGAACCTTGCAAAAATAGTTTAAAACTATGCCTCTATGTTGAAATGAAATATCTGATAAGAAAAAGTAAAGAAATATCTAACCTGCTTTGGCATATCCCATAATACCACCAGCCGCAACAGTAGCGGCGTAGGCGAATCCAATTAAATCCACACCCATTTTTGTCTTAACAGGATGATAAAAGAAACTTAATACTTATAATAAATCGATCGAATTTACGAATCAACTTAACTTTACCAATCCAATTAATGTAACCAAAAATAACTACTAACTAGTACAATACAAGTATGTTCTAAAACGAGTAAGTTGACTGAGTTGAGTGACAAGTTGATGAACTTGACAAATGACAAGCGTAGAGACCATAGATAATAATTATACTGTAGAGATTAAATAAACTTAGTAAGCGTCGTAGTTCATGAAAGGAAATCAATGAAATGTCAAGTCAAGTGGAGTGCATGGAGTAAAGAGCACTCAACTTTTATTAATTCTTCAAATAAATTAGACAGATTTATATGCGATCCGCTACCTTGGAACGCAAAGAAACAGAAAAATAATATTGTTGCCATAGTTACAACCACAGGTAAAACAGGGGCCAATGAGCAAAAATTTCAATAAGTATTTGGATCAAAAAGTATAATGTTCTGTAATTGAATACTGTGATTTGGATGTAAGTGTGTTTGTGAAGGTTCTCACAATCCTTCTGGAACACAAGAAACGACAAAAACAGTCTGTGGACAGAACTGGCACCAGTGACAGCAGTAGAGCAGATTGACACATAAGTCACATAACATAATGACATGACAATGACACAAAAAGAATTGAAAGAACAGAATAGAATAGTCTGGTTCTCGATCTCGCTAAAATTTATAGAAATGAGTTAATTCAATTCGCATATTAAAAGCTAAATTAAATTCAAGTGATTTTAAACCACCAACCAGTACATTCTTTATGGCCATTCTTATCACACACACCTACTTCCTGGTACCGATAATGTAGACTCATTCAAACATTTCGTCATATATTGATGGACCAACGTCATACCTTAATCTAAACAGCTGATATGATTCAATAAAAATGAGGTTCGCGCAAGGCCGTTGGTGTTCAGAAAGTTTAGTTCAGTATAGGTGCTCTGTGGTTTAGTTTGTCAACTCCACAGGTAGCGCTCGGTCGCGTACTTAACAATTCTTAGCCGTTTATTTACCGGTAACCTTGGCATACTACAGAAGACCCTGAAGATTCTAAGTTAAAAAAAAAACTAAAAACTAGGTAGCCACGATGTTGAAGAGTGCGTCAAAAGTGACAATAAATACAGGGAATGTGCTTAATTTGATTGATATCAAAAAGAAGGCTGGACAAAATGTAACTGAAGAGGTCAGTGTTACATTAATAATTAATAACCTACCTATTGCCCTTGACTGTATGTGAGGAATTAAACTATTTAGCAAGATTTTTATGAATTTCATAAATCTTTTCTATCCATACTTCTCAAATCAAAAGTTGTTTAATATATTTATTGATTTGTTTTCTTCATACAGCAAGTTTATGAATCGCTAAACTCAATGTAATGTAAAAAATACCCATAAATCAAAAATAGTAAAGTATTGTAGTACATAATAAATTATTATGAATGCTAACAACAATGAAGGTGATTAAGGGCGGAACAGGCTGCCGCTGATACCACTGCATTCCCTATAGAGTTAGTTTCCATTCCAAACTATGTTTATACATACTAAGGTAACTTATAGTGAAGCTAACTTATCACTAAGGTAACATTTTCCGACAGTAAATGTACAAAATCATCTGTACTAATAATAATATTATAAAGAGGAAAGATTTGATTATTTATTTGTTTATATTGAATAGGCGCCAAAACTACTGGACTAATTTGAAAAATTCTTGTATATAATAGCTACATTTATGAGGAAGGTTATAAGCTATCATGCATTACGCTACTATTCTTAATGCGGGTGAAACCGCGTGGTACAGCCAGTCTTATATAAAACTTGAAATACAGTGTTTATTATTGTCTGAAGTTTGAACTTTGAAATTAGTCAACATTTAACCGTTGACTAAATGAAAAACAAGTTAAATAGTAAATGTAAATAATTTATTAGAATATTTAAAATTTCCTGTTTACAAAGTGTGACATAAAACCCGCTACGTCTTTCATCATAATAAATAATGCATACACTACACAGTACTTCAGGAAACGTCTAATTGTTCAACAATTTGTTCATAGTTATTCAATAACTATTAGTACCTAAATCTTTTCAATCAATATATTATACGATTACTATTGTATCTTATCTAGAAGTCTTATCTTAAAAAATTATGCAGTTCAGTGTTTTTACATTGGCATGAGCACCTTAACTACTAAGTAGTAGAGAGAAGAACAGAGGAATAATGACTCCCTCGGGAAGAGCTGACTCTCGTCGCTTCGCTCCAGTCTAGATTGACAGGGTCTGGTCTGCCACGAGCTCTGAAAAAGCCAATGTGCTGCACTGGTTTCAGTTGGGGCTTCAAATTTGCGCCTAACTACAATAAGTCACCAACTGTTATTATTTCATTTCAATTTAGTAACTTTGTTAACTATATACTCTACTAGCGATCCGCCCCGGCTTCGCACTGGTGCAATGCTGATACTAAATAACTACAGAAAAACTGTGAACGTTTATACATATAAACCTTCCTCTTCATACCTCTATCTGTTAAAAAAAAACCGCATCAAAACCATTGCGTAGTTTTAAAGATTTAAGTGTACATAGAGATATAGGGACAGAGAACTAGTGTGTGTGTATACGGAGAAAACTGTGACTAGCTGTGCCCTGCGGTGTCACCCGCGTTTAAAAAATTTTTCCAACATTTCCCCTGCTATTATTGATTATAGCGTGATGAAAAGTATACTATAACTAGCTCTCGTGAGCTTAACATACTTCTGTATAAAAAATAACTGTACCAAGTTTCGTATAACGGTTATACAGACAGACAGACAAAAACTTTACTGATTGCATTTTTGGCATCAGTATCAATCCCTAGTTATTTTGGAAATATATTTCATGTACAGAATTGACCTCTCTACAGATTTATTATACCTAACTTTAAAATACTTTAAAATGCCAGGGGTATGGTAGGAGTGAAGCAATTTTTTTTATAGTTCTCTAATTCTGGTGGAGGTACACTTACTCCACTATAAATAGTATGTACTAAAGATAATGCTCTTGAATTAAGTATGTTTAAATTAATTATTGCAATAGGCTCCTGATAAGACTATCTTTACAATGTAGGTATTATAACATTCAATTGAGGGTTTAGATTAATTTTTATCTTTAAAAGTAAATTGCACATGTTCAGAATATATTAAGAAGTCACTCTTAAATAAATATTTTAATTAAAAATGCACTTCTGGGCCTTTCTATCCCACTTGTTGGCTGTTTTATCCCACTTCTTGGCCTTATTATCCTATTTTAGTGATTTTTAGCTCACTCATGGGCCTTTCTATCCAACTTCTGGGCTTAGAATTGCCAGGGGGCCTACTAGGAACTCTTAATGCCACCGTATAAGACATTAACGTAAGCCAGTGGTCACGTGACACCTAAATTCAATTTTTTTTATTCATCATAAGGTACACGTATACACTGGGATGAACGTCAAATATTACGGCACATCGGCTTTAGGCGCCCTTTTGGCTAAGGCTGGGAGAAAAAGCCCGCGGAAAAAACTGTCGGCACTCCTTTAAAATCAAGTGTATAAATTACAAGTTATTATTAAATCGGCCTTGTCTAGTTTTTATATTGACTTTACAAGTATAATAGGTGCTTCTAACAAGAAGTGTGTAATTATGGTGCATTTCGCAAAAGCAAATCTATGGTATTACATGTTACATCCGGTGAAGTTGTTATCATAACAATAAACGTGTCGGGTTGGTCGATTGCTCGAACGTTTCTGCAGTTGTACATACGATATATAATTGGTTTGTTTGATATGAGTGGTACTGTTACACTGTGTTTACATATTTTGATAGCGTAAACTTGTAGATTGTAGAGGCAGGAGATTCAAGGTAATGTTGTAGCGTGTTTGTTTGTGTTGTTATTCTCGTGAAACGTCTAAAATAGTTATATCTATTACTTTTGGCAAAGTAAGATCGTGAGGAACTCTACTCATACGCGCAGGGTTCGGCCACATTTCTGTTTATTAACCGTCTCCAATAAATGAGGAGGTTTTTAAATCGACTGTATCTTGTATGTTTGTTACGTCAAAACTTTCGACTGGTTGAACCGTTTTTGATGATTCTTTTTTATTTGAAAGTTGGTGCTTTCCGTGTGGTCGCATTTCAATTTCACAATGGCACCCATGAAAAAGTCAGTCGATATTTTTTGGCAATAATTGACATAATTATGAACAGACAGTCCATGCTTAACTAAGAAAACAAATTCTTTCCAGTTATCAGAAAGCATCAAGCTAACACTGTCGGAATGGAACACACAAAAGGAATTATCAGACCCGCCGTTACAGAACGGTAACACTATACCCGAAGAGAGCTCGGCCCTTTCAAATCAGACCTCAAACTACATGGTAGTATCAACGTCCACAGCGCCTCGAGAGGCTGTTGTTAACATAACGAGGCCACACGATGACGTCCACAACAAGATGGCTGAAGAGGAGAGGAAGAATCTGAAGATTGGTGTGAAGATATTCATCAATGAAGACAGTACGACGCAGCTGACGGAGTGCTTGGAGAATGGTTAGTTCTTACATTTACTTCATTGGTTACTGGGGTCCGTGCACCTAGGATAACCCCGGCTCCACACCTTGGCGCCAATTGATCCCCAATGCGATTAGCCCAACGTGTGGAACTAGAAAATAACATTGGCGCCAATTTCCCGCCAATCCCGTGTCGCTTATGGAAATCGGTTGCTTACATAATTTTTGCTGTTTTATCGCTATAACCCATATAGTTATTGAAATTTCATGAAGACAACTTCATTAGCATCACGATAAGTAGATTGCTTATATAGTAAATAATCATATTTTACTATAATTGAATTAAATATTGTTTATAGCGGAAATTTAGATAAATTATTATTTTCATACCTCCTAAAGTTCGTTATCTGTAGATAAATGACACCTGTGTGTGCCTTATCTGTGCCAAAATGCTTATAGAGTAATAGGTATATATGTACATGACTATCTTATCGTTTTTCTATTACCGTTACTCATGCTAACAAGTAGGTGTAGATAATGTTATATCGTGCGTAAATAACTGCAGAAGCTAAACTAAATGGTTACTTTTGTAACAATAAATATAAAGGACCATACACTGCAAGTTTTTGGACAATGACGTATACATTTAGGTATGCCATAAAATTGCCTAGTCATTTCTCCATTGCTAAATGTTGCGAAATCGGCGGTCAGGGTTGCCAACTAACAAAAATCAGCCTTCCTCTTGTTGCTACCCACATGTGATGATGTCTTATAACCGTTAGTTATCCACATTGAATCTCATACATAAACCACAGTGCTAATAGATCTCGTACATTTCGCAACTATACGGTTTACACTCATGTCCTCATCATAATCTACTCTTATAAGGATAAAGATACTATTGTACTCGCTAGCTACAAGGTAAAAATTGTTTATACATGTCATCATCTATACTAATTATATAAAGCCGTAATGTAAAGAGTAATAATAATGTAAACAGTTTGTTAGTTTGTTTGTTTAAACGCGCTAATCTCAGGAACTACTGGACCGATTTAAAAATTATTTTTCTATATGATAGCTACATTAGGCTAAGGTTATAAGCATTATGTTATTATTCCTACCTCTGGTGAAACTGCTGGCACAGCTGGTATAAAATAATATGAAAAAATGTAAAAAAAAACCTTTTAGTGTAAGTGCTATCAAATCAAGCGTTACATTGCAATTCTTAACGCGTGTGAAACCGGAGGGCACAGCAGGTTTGTAATACAAGTAAAACTGAATTGGCGTCCTTCAGTCAACAAACAGTTGCGTAGTCGTGCGAAGAAAATGTATTCTGAATTACAGAACGCATGAATTTATTTATTTATTACCTGTGCCCCGCGGTTTCACCCGCGTTGAACATTTTTTCCCAACATTTCCCTTCACTGCTCTGCTCCTATTGATTATAGTATGAAAAATAATTGTACCAAGTTTCGTTAAAATCCGTCGAGTAATTTTTATTTCTATAACAGTTATACAGACAGACAGACAAACCAAAATTTTACTGATTGCATTTTCGGCATCAGTACCGATCCCTAATCACTCCCTGATAGTTATTTTGGAAATATATTTCATGTGCAGAATTGACCTCTCTACAGATTTATAGATTAATTAGGCTTGCGTGGATGTACGAGTAATGTTTGTGCTTAAGTCTATGAAGGATAACTGAAACTAGATTACGTTATAATTACGCTGTTGGTAGTTATGTGTACCTGTTTATTAGTTAAGATACATATTATATCATGAAGAGGTTTTTACTTTAATAAAATAAATGAATAACTAGAAAATTACGTCATCGCTTATCACAATAGTTGGATATAATGCCACTACACATCAAGTCGGTTTGTTGCAACAATCAATCAAACTTTATTTATCGTCATTTGTCTGTCGTTTGTTTAAAGGTAAATAAATTATTTGAATTGTTTTTCAGTTGAGTCGTTTTTAATGGCTGTGGGCTTGTGCATTGTTTTTTTTTAATATTTATTTTTACGAATATTTATTTGTAGAACAGTTTATTTTGAATTAAAAAAAAACATACCCGCACTTAGAATGCCGTAAATAAAAATGATGTAGTTTATTTT
>DWQK01003043.1:0-12112 GCA_018231225.1 Noctuana stator | reverse complement strand
TGGAAGTGCGGCAGCGGCAGCAGAGCGGGCCCGGGACCGCCGAGGGCCGCTGCCGCCGGGAATGAAGCCGAGCCACTCGCCTGGCGACAAGTGACAATGTTGTAATCCGCTTTTCATGACAAGGACTCTACGAAGTGTCACAAAGTTAAAAAAAACAGAAATAATAGATACAAGTCTCATTGCAAATTTGATGGATTATATTACGTGGTTGAAAAAATCGCCATTATATTTATCATCGTGGTTCTGTTACTTTAAAAAAAATGCTTTGCTTGACATATATTTAATCAAAATCAATCAAACCGTTTTAAAGATATTTACGAATGAAAATGCCGTTTTCATATAAAACTATCATAGTTACAAATGCCTAAAACATACTTAATTTTTAAAATTTCAATTAAAAACGAACGATGGAAAATAAATGTCACACCTTAAAGTTCATATTGGTCCATTCCAGCACTCGTTGATTCTGTTGATTATGTTGATATGACTGCTTCGGTGTATGGTTGTTGTGCGAGCCAGCCTCCTGTCGCCAATTCGCGTGTTGATCTCTACAAACAAATAACATTGCTTATTGACTTTATAAAGGCGTACACGTAAAATAAAACTGAATCAAAACTGAATTTGTTTTGTTCGAATGATTGTTATTTAAAAATGAGCTTTATGTCTAATATTTTTAAGGTTCGTCTTTGTGTCTATCAATTAGGATTTTTGAATTTATATTGAGAGCTGTTTCAAACATTTGTCGGTGATTCCCAATACAGGTTTTTTTTAGTATATCAATTATATGAGCAGATATATACAATGCTAAAAATAAACATTAGTCTTACCCGCCAAAAAAACTCCAAATACTAACGCTGCGTGTAATAAAGATGAAGGAAAATTAATCCATTAACAGTAATGATATGAAGAAAATGGTTTTTACTTATCGAAGTCCTAACAATGAATGAATCACTTACTTAGTTGCAGTGTTGACAGTTGACTTTGATCGCCAACTTTCTTTCACGGTCGAAGGCTGCAGATAGAAAAACATATTAAAAAATTATTCGCTGAAAAACTATCTTACTGTATCAATCTTATCAAGTACTGGCTTGCATGTGATGCATACAAATATACGGATATATTACATAAAGCGAATACGTTTTATAGTGTAGTTAACATTTAATTACCTTATCATTTTTAGTACTAGTATCATCTTCGCTAATTTTTAATAAACTTCTTAGTAGATTTGTTGCGCTGTCCTGTGTATGCAAAATACGAATATATTTAGTATTAGTAAATACATAATGTATACGTGTAAATTTTACTAAACAAACAATTACATAATACAAATACATCATCATTCTGTATAATTTTCACGTGGTCTGTTACAAAATCATGTAACTTATATTATTTTTCTTGTATTTATTGTATTATGTACTTGTGTCTAAAGGTATTATAGGTATTTTACTAAGATTTCAACTATGTCAACAGAGAAAAAATGCCAAATGAAAATACATAAAATTTCTTTTTAGAGTAACATTAAAATTTTATAACTACTGTGGGGCAATGAGTGTGAGGCATATTGATTACTTTGAATTTTAAAGTACATACCTGTACTATCGGTTCATTCATCTTAGCGCTATCTGAGGTAGTTATGCGATTTTCTGCCACTGGAGTCTTTATTTCTCTAGGAGGACTGTAAAAAAAAGAATGAAGAAATATAATATGTATTTTCAGTATATAAACATTAGTATACAGTAATTACACTGTAAGCTGTTTCAGTGTTAGTATAATATTAACGTATATAATTTTGTATTTCAAACGATTTAGAAAAGTTTTAAATTTTTTTTAGATGTCCACTTATTTATTGATTATATTGTTCTCATATGACAATTTATTTATGATCAATGATTTATTTATCTTTAAGTTACAAAAATGTCCTTTTATTGTAGCGTTCCTAACTTAAATGAAATGTCTCAAGAGTTTTACAATAGAACTAGCCCATGCCCGCGACTTTGTCCGCGTGGAATTCAAAATCGGGTCTAAAGAGAAATAAAAAACTGAAAAAAAAATGGGAAAAAAGGAACCTATGTTCATCCCAAGTATCCCTCCAGTATCTCTATATAAAATTTCATCACAATCAGATCAGTTCAGTTACAGATTTATAATATTAGTATGTGTATAGATGAAATTATGTTATTGGTTTTAGTTACCTATAGTTAGCGAACGCGGAGTGGTGGCCGTCCTCGCGCCGCAGCACGGAGGGCGGCATGCCCAAGCCGAAGGGCTCGTCTTCCGACTGCTTCACGTTGCCTCTCAGCTTTCGCCCGAACGATATGTTCAACATGTTACTTGGCATCATTCTGGAATTATAATAATTTTATAATATTATTATTGTATATGTTACCGGCCAATCCTAATGACAGTATCAACTAGTTTGGCCTAATTATAAATTAATTATCGCTTGCTCTTCTGTGAAGGAAAAAACCGTAAACAGGCATGTAGCCTGAGCGTTCTCCATAAAGTTCTTAAAAGGTCCACACAATCAAAGGTCCACTCAATCCGAATTTCTCAAAATTTGCTGAACCTGAATTGGTCTTCAGACCATATCAGAGTAAAAAAAAAATAACTGCAATTTTTTAAAATCATCAATTTTCTTGGAAAAAAAAACTGAAAAATATAAAAATTATTTTAAGACAATTTTTCACCTATAAAACCTCAACTCCTCAAACAGCTCCTCGGCCTGCGCCCCCGGGAAGGGCTCGTCGAACATCACTTGGAAGGTTGGTTCCGCGTTCATCTTGTCCGACAAACGAACGGTGTTGGCGTCCGAGGGTTGGTATATCGCTGTAATGGTCCCCTTCGCGCCCAGCGGCACGGTCATGTTGCTAGTGACGCACACCACGCGGTCGTACAGCTTGAAGTCGGCCATCGGGTCGGGAGATATGTTGCCGTCGTGAAGCTCGGACTGAGAACAGAATAATTACAATTAAATAATTAAAACAAGTGTGAATATAATGCTGATGTTTAATGCAAACAAAATTAACTCTTCCCACCTTATACAGAAGGTTCCATTTCACTTGCAGATTGACCTTCTTCTCCTTAGCTTTCAGTTCTTCCAGCTGTTTGCTGAGATTCGCCCACAAAATTTTCATTTCCTCAGGCTCGAGAGCTTCTGAGCCACACTCCCGTCGGGCCGCCGCGTTATGGGGTTGGGATTTCAACCATTGCACTATATCTTGAGGCTTGCCCTCACTGAAAAATAATAATTTATCTTTAATCAAGTGTCAAAATATTTATTTAGTACTGCCCACGATACACATGCCTGCAATGATGGACAAAACCGTCATAGATTTGTATAAAGACAGCAATCAGGTTTACACTAAATAAACTAAATACTTGGTACTAAAATATTAAAAAAAGACAACCCGAAAGTAGGCCTTAGATGATATATATTATGTAAACTAAATCGGATAGAAATTTAAGTGAATAGCAGTTTTATATAAAAACTTGATATTGGTATTAGTATCTTAGTGAAGTCCCTATGAAATCTTAATATATATAAATTACGTGTCACAGTGTTTGTCCGTGATGGACTCCTGAACTACTCAACAGATTTTAACCAAATTTTGCACACCGTGTGCAGATTGGTCCAACTTGAAAGATAGGATAGCTTACATCTCAATTTATATTCGCAATATTATTTTATTGCAAATCATATCCGATAGCCACGATTATTTATTCATGTGTTGAATAGATAGCGCTGTGTTACAATGCTGAGGTTAAAGTACACGAAAAATTTAGGGAATATATGCAGTGCAGCCTTATATCAAGACATCCATCGAACCGTGAAGCTAATAAGTTAACACAAAATTTACTGGTTCTTAGGCGGTACGAAGTTCGCCAGGTCAACTAGTTTATTATAGTTTTATATAAATTGGTAATTTGTGAATTAATAAATATTATATTAATTATTTAATGATCACAAATAATACTGGCAGCATATTTATACTGGCCACATAGAAACGTTTAAATAAAGAACAGGAGAGAACGCGACGAGGCGCGAATAGGTGTTGACAGTTATATTGTATTAGAGCGGGAAAATGAAAAGGCTACTATAATGTCAAATAAATAAATATTTATTTAAAGTTAATTTTTTAAATTGGCCATCCCAAACCCACTTTAAGACGATGTATTTATAATATTACATAGTTTCAACCAATTACAGTTGAATTTCGACTCATGAGACATAAATAGTATTAATTTTATCTAATTAGATAGTTATTAATTTTAAAGTACATTTAAGTTTAATTAAAATACGGTAAAAGATTGTAATAACATACGTCTAATTATTTTAGATGTTATTTAATAATGAAATTAGTAAGTCCAGCAGATAGTCGGATGATTTTATAACGCGAATTATCAATTTTGGAGTCTGCCCAGTGGCGCAGCTAACAAGGGGCTAGGCGGGGCAATGCCCCGGGGCCCTCAAGCTCAAGGGCCTTCGAATCCTTACAAGAAAATTTCAATCGAACTCAACTTTTGAAAATTTCTCCCATTTTCAAAATAAATATGACAGGTGGCAACTCAAGTTTAATCATGGCAACTCAGGTGTGAGAAAAAAGGGAATTCCCCTAAAATATTTGTGTGGGTTGACAGTGTTATTAACGTTTTCATTTTAAATTTTTTAATTTGCCCCAGGGCCCTTGGTTACCTAGCTACGCCACTGAGTCTGTCTGTTAATATTTATCTAAAAGCATTATATACTCGGAACACTACAATTCACGCCGATTAAAATTTTTAAAACATGACGACTAATACAATTATTGTAATAACCAAACGGAGCAAACGATATGGAAAATTAACATTTTGTAAAAACACAGTAGGTAGGTATATTATACAATGGCGTATGTATACACAGCTTGTAAATTGTTATGTCGACGCGGCGCGGTGGTATAAAATGACAAATAGTCATAATTTGGCTGTAGACTGGTTACATCCAATAAAGTTTTTGTTTCTCTGATTTTTTTCTAATTTTGGCGCCATGAAGTTGACATTGGCTGTATGTGTTGTCATGGTAAGTTCTTTTTTTTTGTTCATTACGTAATCTGTTTTTTTTTTCTACTTTTGGCGCCATCAAATTGACATTTGCTATTTGTGCTATGACAGCAGCTAAGTTAATCTTTTTTTTTCTCTCTTTTTATCTAATCCTGATTAGAATATTTTAAAATTTAAACGTTTTTTTTTCTAGCTTTTCATGGCAGTTGAAGCGCATCCGGGTAAGATGGCTGTTATACTTATTTTTTATCGTTGTTCAATACATATACTAACTAAAATAAATTGACGGAATGTCATTCAAGCATAAGTGATGCTACCGTCATAAGTCAATGCCCCTTACACGTTGTACTAACACATTCACAGCATTATACTCACGTTTCCTCTCACTCTGACCTCACTCTAGCGACGTTTACTCATACATTCGGACGCAGCCGCCATTTTTGTGCTCCACTGCGTCCTACTACAACATTACGTTAATTTATTTTAATTGTCTAATAATTAATTAATCTCTAATTAATTAATTAATCTAATAATTAATTGATTAATATGGTATATTTAAAAAGATCCTACATCAATATTGTTATATCTATTCTATGAATAAAATGCAACACTAGAAATTTCTGCACTGAGCAGAGAGCTATTGATCGCTTATACTAAATAACCGCTGGTGTGCTTCACATGTGTAAACGAACTAGGTATGTTTTAAATGAGTAACAAACCAGCATGCAGGCCACCTGGTGTTAAGTGGTCACTGCAACCCATGGACATCCAACCAGCCTCAAACAGGAGAGTCCTATCTGAGATCACACAGAGGCGTTGCTACTCGCTGACTGAGATGGTCGCCTCCGTACAGTGTCCGGCAGCAACCCTCCCCAACCGACACAAGCACTTGCCTCAAGACTGGCTTCACGGGTTATGAGGGCAGCGGTGGTACCTCCTCGCAAGAATTCTGTAAGCTCTACCACCTACAATACGTGTTTTCCATTTAAGGTTTTAAAATCATAATACATGTATGTAAATTGTATTAGTGTATAAAACAAAGTATGTAATGTAAAGTATAAAGTAAGTGGGGTACCTTAATAATTTAGATGAAGTTGATACGAAAAAATTACACTGCATATTATGTATTGTAAATAGTTCTAAATTAGTGATGTATAATAAAATATGTAAGCAAACTATATGCTCCCACCTGCATTGATAAATTTTACAACATGAAATCAATTTAAATTGATAATTAAAATATTATATTAATAAATGAAAAAATATATCTGTATATTATCAAGTATAGACTTATTTTGGCAAATGGTCGTGTATATTTATTTACAAAAACTATTGTATAAAATCATAATTGTAAAATTGTAATGGGCTTTTTGAGCTGAAATTAAATGTACTTAAACTAAGTAATAGATTTAGTATTACAAAATCTTTATTCATAAATATTTCAATAAAATTGTATATTAAACAAATTATTAAGAACCTTTGTCTTTTAATAATAAAACACCCGCCGTGAAATTTTCGAAGACAACACAGAGTAATTTATACATTAGAGACAGTCTTGCATTTTACAAAAAGCGCGCCAAATTCACTTCAAGTGTCAAAACTCAGAACCATAGAAAAGAATTTACTTACATACTTTTTTTTCGTAATGGCTGCTCGGCTTTTTAGCTATTTAGCCAATGTCTACATCCTTTATGTATGGTCAAAAGTAGTCAAAACACATCATATTCGCAAGATGGCGCGAATTATCGCTTCGAGTTATTGCGTAACTGAGGCACGCTCCACGCTACACGACTAAACTTGTTTCGTATCCAACATCACTGATTGTTACGAAAAATATTACGTTGCGACATAATAAAGTATTTTAATGAGTGCTGTGACCGCAAGTGTGGGTTAGAAGGGCGGTTCATAGCTTCAGAAACTTCGTCCGCGTAGACTTAGAATCGGGCCCTAAAAATCTATAAGTAATTATATACCATCTAAGTTATATTAAATTATTACTTTTACTTAACACTGCAATATGTCTTGTAATAGTGGTAATTAAAGACTGCTATAATAACTGGCGTTGTAGTTAGGGTTGCCACATATACTTAAGGAGTGCCGAGTTTTATTTCTGCTGACTGTTTTCTCCCGGCGTACCCCAGAAAAAAATTTTGAATTATATGATTTTTAATTACGTTTATGAAACTCAAACTCAATATTTTTTATTCATCTTAAGATATTTGCACACCAAGTTGCCAGGCGTGTTTCCGTACAGCTGAGTGTCCCCTACACTCATTTCCTGTTTATTCTGTCTCTCAGTTCCGTGATTTAATTATTATTTTCTAGCGATTTACAGCGAGTGACAACCCTAGATCTAATATGCCATTATTGCCAATCTAATTTCGACCTTTGGATTCCTTTCACTTTAAGCAATTTGGCATTTGGCTTTGTTAGTAAATACACGAAGTATGTGCCTATGTAGGAGTTGTGTAGGCAGGGTCTGTCGGCTTCTAAATACGCTTTTGTGAAAACTGACAAGCAAATTTCGACTTTATTGTATACGACGAGCATTAGTATTTGGTTACTTAAATATCTTTACCATAAATTCACTTATTTTTGGCGCCTTTTAGAAAAATCCCGAAGTTTAAAATTTACACTACGAAGTTGACTAGTAAATGGCCCAAGTTTGCAGACAAGGCTACCAACCTACCAACAAACTAACATTATCTAAAGATATTTAAACCAATTTCAAATTGTTTTATTCATTCTCAAGTATTAACACACTACTTAAATGTATGTAAGTAAATCTATACTTCTATACTAACAATATAAAGCTGAAGAGTTTGTTTGAACGCGCTAATCTCGGGAACTACAAGACCGATTTGAGAAATTCTTTGCGTGTAAGATATTCGGTTTATCGAAGAAGGCTATAAGCTATCAAGCGTTACGTTGCAATTCTTAACGCGTGTAAAACCAGGGTTACACCACAACGAGGGGGCACAGCTAGTAATAATATTTTATAGTCTAAATCCTTCCCGTCAATTTCCTTCACCGTAACAGCTAATGACATTTAATTAATTACTGCAAACCATCGCAAAATATTCTAACACTAGGATTCCAGTCCCAAGATAAAGTAACTAAGACATAACTTAAAGGTATTGCATCGTAAATTCCTCGTGCCAAGTGAACTGTGAGTCACTCGGATGGGTAATGCACCCATGGCTAACGACCTCACCTCAGCGTAAATGGCAGGTTTCAACATTATATGCAAGTACTTAAAAGTTAACAGAAATTGCGCGCGAGACGCGGCCATCTTGTGGATTTTTTTAAAGAAGAAAAAGTTTTATACATTTTTCAACCGACTTAAAAAAACGAGGAGGTTGGTTCTCGATTCGATTGCATTTTTTTTTTGTTACTTTCGACGTATTTTGATATTTTTTTATTTGACAGCTGATGCTTCCCGCGTGGTCCCATTTCAGTTTGGTCCAGTAATGACAATGGCTTCCATGAGAAAACCCTAAAGATAAAATTATAAAATAAAAGTTTTTTTATATATTTAACC
The DNA here is from genome assembly GCA_018231225.1 of Noctuana stator. Lineage (NCBI taxonomy): Eukaryota > Metazoa > Arthropoda > Insecta > Lepidoptera > Hesperiidae > Noctuana > Noctuana stator. The sequence continues at coordinate 3,534 of DWQK01003043.1, read as the reverse complement.
ATGGACCTACTAGAAAAACAGACTGAATGTCGTACTAGGACGCAGTGAAACACAATAATGGCGGAAGAGTCTGAATTTGTGAGTAAACGTCACTCGAGTGACGTTCGAGGGAATATCATGCTGTCAATCCATGAGTAAGTGTACATAATATAAAAGAAAATATGAGTAGCAAGTAAGGGTAATAAAAAGGAATCTGGTGTGGAACAAGGTCATTACTAAGGTATTTCTCTAAAATGACGATTAATTAATGTCTTATAAATAGAACAACACCGCAAATACCTTATATTTTTAAGCAAAGACGACAAAATTTATAATGCCGGAAATAAAGTTATACATAAAAAAAAATTGTTCTGATTTTGAAAACAATCACACTTCTCTAGGTATTTCAGAATGTTGATAAGTAGGTATTTAATCTATGGAACGATTAGGTAATCATTTTTATTTTATATTTTATCGACAAACGTTACGAAGTAGTCAGTCAAGGTCGCTCGGACACTTGGTCACTTGGTAATTCGAAACTGGAAACTCGTTTGGCGCCAAATGTCCTTTGGCCAACATGACAGATTTTTAAGTTTTTAATAGCGCTGACCAACATAATACATACATTTTCTGGATATAAAGATAGCTGTTCACGGGCATTCACAGGCTTATTTACTTACAGCAGATAACTAGCATCATAATAAGATAAGTATCGTTTTTGAAATTGGATGATTACTCAACTTATAAATGTTTATACTCGTAACACTCACTGCCTGTGATGATTAATGGAGGCGAAGTAAGAATAGTTAAAACCTTAAAAGGATTAAGATAAATAATGATGAAATCTTAGTACATATATTATAATAATATTAAACGTCCGAACAGACTAATATAAATTATAATAGTTAATAATTATGAATGTAATCATAAGAAATCACAGATTTTGCTTTATTAATATACACACTAACACCAATGGCTGACTGGCTCAACTGGCTGTGGCTGTTGTTAAGATTCCATTTTCCAAAGGAAGGGTAAACATTTCCCGCCACGGAATAGAGAGACCGTCTCTGATTTCCGTGTTTCCGCCTATTTTCGTACGTAGAGATTAAGTTTCTTTTCTTCGTAATGCCGACTCGGCCATTTCACCATTATGCCAAGATATTAAGTTCTTGGATCAGTTAGTAGATCTTACACTACTCCTTAATATATTATATGTAATTCCTAAAGTATAAAATAACAACGCGGATATTGTAAATAACAGTTTAATGCCAGCTTATTATTCGATTTACAAATTTAAATTCCGATGCTCTGCCGCCATTTTATTGAACTTTAAAGGTGAAGTCATTTAGGGTTGTGTAAAGCATTAATTAACAGTACCTAAATAAAATAAATACTTTTTACTTTTAAAGTTAAAATCAATTCTGAGTTTAGAACCCTAAGTACGATTAAAACAATTTATAAATACATTGCTTCTTCAAATTTCATAAAATATGTTAGAACATGTAAAGTTTTTTGTAAAGAATTAGGCCTTTTATCTAATAAAACCGGGGGACTAGGTTCGAATCCCTGCATGTTTTTTACAACATGACTTCTAACTTATGTTTTCACGCTTATTTAAGTAGAAAACAGTTATTGTACATATACCAACAATCAAAAATGTGTGAATGTCAGAAAAGTTTAGAAATGTTTTGTTTTTAGTTTTTATTTTAGATGTATATTATATTAGATACATATACTACATAATTATACATAAATAAAAATCGTTGACAGCCCTACAAGCCTGACTGTTAAACGACCTTGACATTTGACGGAAGACGCGCCATTATTGCCTCTGACATTTGAAGCGCGCGAAAGTGATATTTTTTAGAACTATTGAATTGTGACTACGAGTTTATTGTGTAATGCCGTTTAAAAATGTAAAGGCCTAAATACAATTTATTTGATCCTTTATGCTATCTGTCAATATTACAACTGACTTACATAATTGTAAATGTATGCAAAACTTTGACTCAATCGAACAGTGAGTCAACTTTTAAGATTTTGTCTCCCTACATCAGTAATTCTTTTCGTGTCAATTATTCATTTATTTGCTTAAGTAGGTACAGGTTACATAATTTTTGATAACCTGTACACTTACTTAAACTTAAATGACCTACTTAACTTTAGGATAACCTATTTGATTACAATTTAAATTCATCATAATTAAAAATAAAGTGTTTTTTTTAAATCGAGGCCCATCAACGAAGCAATCATTAAAATAAAGACAATAAAACAATCTAAGCTATAAAAATAATCTATTTCAAATAAACATTGATTTTGTGTTATGGACAAGTAGGTACCTGTGTTATCTATAGGTAATAACAATTTCTAAGAATCGATGGGTACTTGATAAAGTGAATTGTTTATGCTGATATCAATGCAATTGTTTAAAATGTGATAAGAAGACCTAATAATGCAATAAATAAATAGATTGTGTTTGTAATTCAAGCACAGAATAAATATCGCACCCTTAGTATTAAAAAGGCACAACTAAAAAAATTGGATATTCGAGTTTTTGGCATAAATGGGCACATAACTACAAGTACTACAACTTGGCTTTAACAGAAATTGAAAAGGGACAGCGTATACCGAGCCCCGATATATGGGTCTCTTTCACACTTTCCTTTCCCACCCCTGCCTCTTCCTGAGAGAAAGGTTTATACAGTAAGGTGCCGTTGTCTGTCGAAGCGGGTGTGTTAGTTAACGCTTCCATTACAAGTTGCGCCCTTCTATCACAAAATTGAGGTAAGTTTTGTTATGTATTTTTGTGTTATAAAAGGCACATTAAGATTAAATGCTTTTTATAACTTAAACTTGCGGAAATTCAAAGGTTTATTTCAAACAAGTTCTTTGTATTACTAAAATTATTGAATAAATTTGTGAACTATATCTAAACTAGTCTTGTTATTACAAAAATATTTAATTAATATGCAATTTCATTAGAAGTTAAATCCTTTTATTACAAAATTATTCAATGAGTTTCTTTCTTACGTTCATAAACTACACAAAGTTATTCGGTACTAAGACCATAATGATTGTTATTATTATGTACTAATAGGTATTACTTATAAGGATAACTATGTCTTTACGTATTACAGAAGCATTGTAAAAAAAAGAAGAATGAAATTACTTACGATCGCAAAGAATTATGAATTTACTTAATATTGTACTCCTAACTGATGAGCGGAAAAACAGTGGCGATAAGGATTCACATGTAATTTTATAATTTATTTATACTATATTATTTATTAACGTAAGTTCCTAACAGTAGAAAACTATAAATATTATGTTTTTTTATTTTTAGGTAAGCGATGAAGAAAAAGAGAACGTTCCTTTAAGTTTATAAGAAAATTTTGTAAGCCTACAAGAAATAACTGAAAATACACTGTCATCACAGAATGTAGAAATTTAAAAATATCAATATTCTGACATTCCCATTACAATATATTTATGAGAATATTATGTATGTAAGGAAAAATAGAGACAAATTTGTTACTCTCTCAGATTTACATAGCC
>DWQK01003042.1:0-12113 GCA_018231225.1 Noctuana stator | reverse complement strand
ATGGACACACACAAACACAAATACACAAACACCCAGACCGGGAACAGAAATCTAAATTCATCATTTAAATTTCTGCCAAGACTTTTTAGTTCCACGGTAAAAAGACAGAAATGTAGGTTTTCAAAATAAATTCTTTGAATTGTCTGTAACTTTAATTATTACTTACTTTTCAACTAACTTCAACAAAGGAGGTGGTTCTTATCGACTGTTTTTTTTATGTTGATACCCTCATAATTTTCGGTTGAGTGAACGGGTTTTAATGATTCTTTTTTATTTGAAAGCTGGTACTTCCGGTGTGATGTCATTTTAATTTGGTCCAGTTCTGACAATGGTATTCATGAAAAAACCATATAAGTTTTAAATTTGCAAATTTTCAATGAGTATGTGAGCAACAATTGTGTTTATTTAATTTCGGCTATTGTTTTCGTAACGCAAGTTATAATTTTATTAGTTAAATACACGTAATAATTTAATAGAAGGTCTTAATTTTTGCGCCACAGCCTTTAGGTACCTAGGCTATGGTACTGGCGAAATGTAGAAGTTCTGCCTTCCTATTTTTAAGCGTAATTTTTAACGCCAGAGGTCCTTCAAAACGAATTTGAGTGAGACAACAGCATTTTCAGCAATTAGAAACACTAAAAGCCCCGGCGCTAAAAGCTTCAAATTATACATTAATGAGATAAAGTTACAGAGTTGTTAATGTAAAAGTTTTTCTCGTTTTTAATTCATAACTAACTTATTCTGACAGTTTTGCTGGTTCTGGATTTGAAAACTTTAATAATATAAAAATAATAGTTTAATTTTTTTGCACTCACAAATTCATCTTTTTGGAGGCATGGTGTCTGATGTAGGTTTGAGGAAATCTGTATAACAGAACACTTATTTATATAATATTATCTATTACGTAAATAATTTTAAGGTTGATAGGTAGTGGACATTGATAACTAGACTAAGCGATTGCTTTATTTTTCTATATACGTACCTACATATCGCCAATTTCACTATGTTTTGAATTCCGTGTGTGTGTATGTATGGGTGAGTATATAATAATATGTGTACAAGAATGTAAGAGAAAGAGAAAGATAGAGAAAAAAAGCATAGCAGTGTGTGGTTGTGATTCGCTGCATTTAAGAGTAATTTTGATCTTGAACAAAGAACTTTAACGATTTACATTTTTATTACAACTAACTTTGGGGACTGTAAAATTTGTGTCTCAAATTAAACCATTTGGAATATGACCCCTTCGTTAACAAAATCGGGGTACATCTCATTATAATATTTAGGAATATTTGACGTCCGCTAGCTTCATAAAATGTTGATTGTTGATGATGGAAGCCTGGCGCACTCAAGGAGGTACCACTTACTAAGCAAATAGATTCCATTACACACAGTCATGTACATTTAATTTTGTTCGATAAAGATGTTTGTGTTTGAACGAAAAACATGCCATTAAAAGGAAGGGTGCAAGCAATCCCAACCCTAAAATGCTTACGGAAATCTGGCTCAATGGCAACGATAAAATCGTCAATAACAGTTCCTGTTATTGTTGCTTCGCGCGTTGTTTCAGAAATCACTGCGATCATTGGCAGGGTTACAAGCGACGACTTAGAATGTTAAGAGGAAATACGATGTTTGGGTACAGACTCGGAATTCTACACTATTTTAATGACTAGTAGTGTACGAATAGTATAAACCCTGCGAAATTTTCAAGGTTCTACTGTTGTGTGTTTTAAAATAATTTAATAACGCTTCACACTCACAGCCCCACATTAAATTTCTGCCAAGCCGGAGATCGAACCCGGGCCTCTTCGAATGGTGTACTGGCGTGGTAACGACTACACCACCACTATACTACACTAATGTACGTAAGTGTTGTTGCTAAAATAAATAAATAACTTAAGTTTCCCAACTTAATATCTGTGAAGGAGGCAAGGAATATTATTTTTACAATTAAAAGAAATTACTTTAGCTTTACATTTAAATTCTTACCTGAAACATTTTTTGAGTCGGCTGGGAATGAGGGTCTTCAGTAAAAGTATTTCCTGGAGAAGCTACTCTTGAAAAGTCGGTAAGTAAAAATGCTTTTCTTTAATTAAACATTCGCTTAGGCAAAGAAGTCAGCACAAGAAGGTCTAGTGTCTTTGAGTCCGTAAGACTTTGGTTAATTAAAATGTAAATTACTTTTCAGATACAAATAGCAATGAAAGATACGTAGCTAGAGATAGGTAGCTAGATTTTCCATGTTTAAACTGCAGGCAGTACTTTTACAAGAACCTTACGGGCTTTAGATTCGTTTTATTTGATGTATTTCTATGTATTTTTTTGTTAAAACGCTATACCTACAAATCTATGCAAACCTGACTCACGGATTTAATAAATGCTACTGACTTAATAAAACTACTGAACTTAGATACTTTAAATATGGCACAGGGGTTCCTTTTATGATGCAAGTGAGCACTAAGAAAGGATTTTTAGAAATTCAACCCCTAAAAGGGATCAAATAGGGGTGTGAAGTTTATATACAATGTTGTCATTTCCGGACTTAATCTACTATATTTTTGATTTTTATGGCCCGATTCTACAGTCCACGCAGAAGCAATCGCGGGGATAAGCTAGTACTAAACTTATACCAACTAAACTTATATCAACTCTGAATTGGCGCAAGACATTTGCGTTCTTTCATCTCTTAAAACTTCCGTTGACGACCCATATGCTGTAGTGGTTACCACGCTCGTCCGATCCCCGGCAGGACAGAATTTTAAGTGATGAATTTAGATTTCTGTTATCAGTCTGGGTGTTTGTGTATTTGTCTTTCTGTTTCAATGGCACCCACGACACAGGCAATCCTAATGTGGAGCATGAGTGTGAAGCGTTATTTATTATGTATTTATTTATTTATTTATTTAAAGTAAGTTAGAGTTACACAGAAAGGCCGAGAGTGTAATAACGGCACAAACACGTCACTCCAATCACATTCCTTTGTGCCCCAACTGCGGACTAACCCCAGTTTTCCCTGAAGGACAGCTCCACAAACAAATGCGTTGCCTCAAAGTAGGTCTTTGCTTCTGGCGTACAAATTGTTTTGTGACTGTGTTTGGGTTGGAATAGTCGAATTAGTAAGTCCTTTTGCGTTCAATGTGGCTTTTGTGACATTACAAGGTTGTTTGAGTATAAAACTAATTATAGTAGGCAAAGAACGAGAAACACATGCGGAGACATTTTCTCTTTTGGAGGAAATATGTTCCGTAACGAATTTGTTGTTGTAAACGTCAGATGGACTTCGAGTATGTGCGGATGTAATTCACCAACAGTTTCTGTTCTGTATGTGTGTGCATGTGTGCATGCGTGCTTGTGTGGCACTCACACATATGTGTGTACATAATCTCGAAAAATTTGTGGTGTGTATGAGGATCGTATCTGGACTTACTGCCTTCAACCCTTTTTATGTCCCACAGCTGGTCATGTGTCTCTCCCCACAACTGAGGAAGGCCCGGAGCATACTCCACCACGCTGCTTACTAGAATGGTAGATTGAAATTGAAACACAAGGCTGTCACAAACATTAAAACCCTGTGTGACCCATGTGGTGTAGTGGTTACCACGCTAGTCCACCATTCGTAGGGACCCAGGTTCGAACCCTGGCGGGACAGACATTTAAATAATGAATTATTATTGCTGTTTTGCTGTTCTCGGTCTGGGTGTTTGTGTATTGTCTGTGTGTGTCCATGGCACCCACGACACAAGGAATCCTAGTGTGGGGCTGTGAGTGTGAAGCGTTATTAACAATAAACAGGCCATCACGGAAACAAACAGCCTTTCAATAAAGAATTTACGAGTAAAGGCCATGTAACAATAACACAACAGAGCCTCACATCTGGTGCATAATGTTTCCCCTACCGTATTCAATTCCCTCTAATCCTTGGCTTCGAACGTATCGAGCTGCGACTCCGCGGTAACCTCACTTTGCAAGATCATAGAATTTCCATAGCCCCCGAATATACATTTCGTGAACGATATTAGATATCCAATTCCCTTACTACCTTCAGCCGCATGTAATATGTGTGGGCGATGGAAGGTTTCGATGGAGTTTTGTTTTTGCTATGAAAGTTTAAAAACTTATAAGGAAAAGGGTCAATCTTAGTTTTAAATTTTTACAATAATGATATAAAAATAATAACTTAAAAATTATATATCGTGTTGATTGAGCATATTATAATGTATAATCACAATAATTTGTCGATAAAAATATTACGAAATTTTCTTTATATGTATATTTTTTTAGTTTCTTTTCTTTATTTTTATTCATAAGATAAAAATATTATGAAATCCTTTTCTAGAATAGATTTATTTTAAATTGTTTGCATGTTATCAAGTTACAGCAATATACCGGGTGTAATCGTTAAGTGCGCACAGGCGATTATTTCGTAACTGTTACAGATATTTAAAAAATTTAAACGGGTATTGAAAGTACTTTACCTAATGAGTAAAATGACAATAATAACTTTTTAAAAATGAAACGAGATATCATAAATTTTACATTAAACACTCTCATACACACATATTATGGTATAAGATACGAGTACTTGCAGTGCTTGCGAAATGAATAAATATTTATTTCTGTGTTCTCTCGTTCCTTAATTATACCAAGACCCCTTAACAGGTGCTTGTGTATCACTAAGCCATCATTGCTCACTTCCCACGCCCTTACAAATACACCTACGTACATATAAACCAATGTTAACTTTCATCATCTCCTCTGACACGCGCCAAAACCAAAGCCGGCGCTGAAACAAAAAACGTTCACACGAACGACCGCCAATCGTAAATTAAATTCAGTCGGACCCGAAAATTTGAGTCGCGTCGTAAATTCGGAAATTCATAACCTTCCATTTTCCGATATATTTTTTTCTAAACACCCATTAAGGGCCACGCGAAAATCATCCCAACTCAAGCTGAGCTTCCGGGGGAGCGGGCCGGGGTGTGAGAACCCATCCCATTCTATTTTCGGCACTTGAGTTATAGCTCGACCAAACATTGAAGACCTTTTTACCGAAATTCGCGTTCCGTTTTACGATGGCTCCTAAGCATTGGTGGGATAAATTATTCAGTTCCCAAAGTTTTTCGTAACGCCTGATGTGGGTTTTTCGGTATTTGTAAATAATTGAAAATAACTGCGCAGTAGGTCGGCTAATAATCGAGGGTAAGATTTTACTCTTTTCTGTAAGTCGGCCTTGGATTCAAGTGTATTGGGTATACTTTTTAAACAAGTTTGTTTATAGATCAAATTCTTAACTTCTTTGCATTATTATTTATAGGTTTATTGTTATATTGATTTTCCTATCTTTAATAAGTAATAAGATATCACAGTTACATAAGATATAAAAACTGTCATAAGTGTATAGTTATCAGTATCCATGAAATATCCTCTTAAAATTTCATCAATAATTATAATTAATCATTAACAAAAAATGTTATAAGTAGACCAAAAATTATGAAATGTATTTCTTGCAAAAATTACTTAAAATAATATGCAGAAAATATCCATAGGTGCCACGCTAAAATCGTTGCAGAATTCAATCGAAATTCACGCGTAAAAGTTCAAACGTTCAAACAGCATCGAACCACACTCACTGGTGACATACCCTTGTCAGGACTCATTGAAAAGAGAGGGATGCGCGCGCACCACATTGTTGAGTCGCCCCCACTCGGAGCCACGCGTTTGTTTAAACACGCCCTTTAATAAGAAAACAGAGAAAAATCAACGAAAATCTGCGATAAATTTGTAAAAAAATTCAACGATTTAAAAAATAGTATAAACTGTAAATACGGTGTTTTTTTAAGATAAATAAATATATTGATTTTTCTTCAAAATATTATCCGAAATAAAATGAAGATAAAAAAGATGACATTAAAATATATTCAAAATCGACTGTCAAAATAAATTTCCAATTATAAATGGATTTGCTACGAATTTTCGTAGCGCGTGATTCGTAGACTTCGTAGCGATTTAAGAACAATCCACAATGTATGTCAACAATACAATTCCTCGCATAACATAGTGTGTCACAAGAGATTCGTAATAATCAACCACATCGCACAAAGCAAGTTACTTGCCTAGCTAAATATCTGCGAGGGTGAGTGAAAGGGAGGACTGATCAAGATTCGAGCCTCCCCCATGGCGCTCTGTAGCGAGAGGAAATTTTAGGTTAGTGGACATGTAGACATATAGACGGGAACACGGCAATTTTGTTGCCTAATTTAGTTCGTGTCGTCTTGTGTTTCTTTTGTGCGTAAGGTCATCGTTCGTCGTTGTCGCGTGATTTTCCTGTGTTTAGAATAAGTGTTATGAGTGTTTAATGAAAGTTTAATTAAGGTAAATGGATTCGCGGCGCAATTCAAACGATCGCGTGTTATTTCCGAATTCGAACAATTGAGCCCGCGGTTTTTGGCGTGCGAAACGGAGTGAGAAAAAAATAACAAAAATACACAAAAAAATAACGTAATATTTGTTTGACCACGGTTTGTTTGTAAACAGTGCGGCGTGCGCTCGGCTAAAGTAAACATTACGTATTTGGCAAACGCGTTCCGGTACGAAATACGCGTCACGGATGCACATTTTAAATGGCAAACTAAAACTAAATAGTTCAAACTTCGTACCTAAACATGTGCCAATTTTAGTGTTTGTGTAAATTTGTGTAAATATACCAGATATATTATTATGTGTGTGTAAAAAAAAATTTAAAAAAAGAAAAAAAAATACAAAAGTTAGATGATATCGTACGCAGTCGGCAACAACTTGTTTATACCGTATCACGTGTGGAAGATTGAGTGGGTGAATTACTCGAGGTCTGAGCCTCTACTATAAAGATCGATAACATTACGCATTACGGGGCGAGTGTTGGGACTCGACAGACAGCGCACGCACACAGCCTTGCCCTACGCCCTCCAAAGTACGAAAGTAAATAGCGCGAAAGCTTTAAACCTAAACCGAATTTATAGCATAAGAATAAGAAAACGTAGTACAAATTCACTGTGATTAAGTTTTGTGTCCTTAAGTCTGTACACTGTGATAAGTAAACATGTTGGTGGGTGCGAATTTGTGCAACCCGGGAGTGCTGTTCCCAGGGTTCATGCACAACCAGCTGATCATGAACGGTACCAGCAACCCGTCTCGGCAGGGTTCTGTGATGAGCTCGAGCCCCCCGACCCCGGTGCACTACCCCCAAAGCGATACTAAGCGATCGTCCCCACTGACTCTCTCTGAGCGCACTGGTGCACCACCAGGGGCGGGCAAGGACGCCGTAAAACTGTTCATCGGTCAGATACCACGGCATCTGGAGGAGAATGACCTCCGTCCGATGTTTGAGGAGTTCGGCAAGATATATGAGCTGACCGTTCTCAAGGACAAACACACCGGAATGCATAAAGGTACGAATAAAATAACTTCATTTTTACATTAAATCCTTGAACATTGTAATAAAAATTCCCGAAAACTTTTAAAAGTTATGAATTTAAAACTAGTTCCGTTTGTCTTCCGGCGACAAATTTTTGGTTACACACGAAGTTTTATAGAGTTTCATAACGCTAATGTAAATGTTGGAGAAGCGATGTGATTCTACATGAAGTGAGTTATTCTTCATTGAACTTGGGTTATTCTATTAAGTACTATATTTATACCTACAAATACTAACATTAGTTTGTCAGCACTTTGTAATACCTACAAAGTTTGTATTACTAACAAACTAATGTACGTATATAATAGGTATATATACTAAAATTTCATTTATTTAAAAATCGAGAAGAACACGTTATCAGATGTTTTAAATTAAGTATGTATTTTATATTTTATAGGCATGCAATCAGCAATTATCTTATTCCCAATTTATAAATAAAATGATTTGGTTCTGTACTGTGCTCGCAACTTATTAATGGCCATTTTATTATATCCGAAATAGTATAAAATTAACCGAATTATTGTCGCCTTCAAATTGATTCAATTCTTTCCATTTTAATGGATAAAGAAGCAATGCAGATATTGTAGATCATAAGCGACGTCGTAAATAAAGAACAACGGAGAGAATCAGACTCCTGAAGACTTCTGAATAAGAGATTCACCTCATATTTAAGTACAATAATCACTTTTATGATTCCTTTGGCATATTCGCAGGACACAAAATCCATAATAATTTCCAGCATTTTATTACTTTAAGGATTCATCTCTTTGTCTAGATCTAATTAAGAAATGTCGGAATCACAGTCAGTATTGGCCCAGTTTAAATAAAATATCCATCAAAATTGTGATTTCCATCACAATCCATCATCGTCATTCATATTTTCTGCAGTGAAAGTATATAACGTTAAACAATATTTCGCATTGAAAATTTATTCAAATGAATAACTATGAAAAGAACATTAATAATGTCGCGTGATTTTAATGAAAAAAATGTTTAAAGTATTTTTGTATTATATTTTTAACCAGACCATGTTTTAATAGTAAGTAATTAATATAAAAGCAACTCTTTGAGGTCCATAATATAAATTGGTTTGACGCGCATTGCTCCAAAAGCACTTTAAAACTCTTATCCATTTTGCAAAAATGCAACCGCGCAAATAATAAAACTTATTTTTTTAATTTTTATACGACTAGTCGGTTACGTTTTTATTTTGCAAATTCTGTCTGAATTTTTGACCTATTGTGGTCATATGTTAATTCTGATTTAAGGGAATTAAAAGAATAGCTGTAGCTCTTTAAATACGAGTAATAATCAGCAGTGAAATATCACGTAAAAGCATTTTATGTGTAGGTAAAAAGAATAAGTTATCAAAATATTCATAACAAACTGGACACAATTTCTTTACATCTAATTTTATAACAGTTGTGCATTTCAATGTACAGACTTAATGTACTCGTATATTGATATCGTGAAAAATGCCACTGGAAAAATTTATAAAACCGTTACCATTGCTTTCTCATAACCAATTACCGTAAGCAACCAATTAAGTACGGTTCATTGAAACCTATTACACACTTACATTTCCAAACAAATGGAAATTTACTTACCTTTATAATAGAATTTTCTAGATAACAAGTATAATGGTAGAAGTTAATTGGTTTTCGTGGAACTAGGTATGTTTTGCTTAGAAATTATTCAAGTGTTTACGACCACAATAATTTGTACATAACTAGGTTATCAAAACAAGTTATGTAAACATCTTTACATAAATATCTATAATTGTTTTGTTATTGTTACATAGTATATTTAACAGATAAATTACAGTGTTTTTCTAAATACAATGAAAGGCAAACTTGACTCACTGACTCACCTATAAAGTCAAGGCACAGCCGAATCTATTGTACCTAGAAATTTAAAATTTAGTACAGGGGCTTCTTTTATAATGTAAGTAAGCACTAAGAAAGGATATTTAGAAACTCAACCTCTAAGGGGGTTAAATAGGGCGGTGAAGTATAATATATGGAATTTTCTCTATATTTTTGATTTTTAAATTCTGAAGTTTACGCGGACGAAGTTGCGGGAATAAGCTAGTTTAATATATTTTACTAACACAAATTTGTACAATGAAGCATTTATTTATTCATTTACGCATAACCTAGCCTCCATCTCGCATCAGGTGAGATTGGAGTCAAACTCAAGCCTGTTTTTCTCTTGTATTTTATAAACGACGCATCTCTTTACACGTCTCCGCGACATCTTTTCCTAATTGACTCAATAATCTGTCTAACACGTAACAAGACGAACGTGGAATTTTAATATATCGCACCTGCCTTCACGTAAAGGTTTTATTAAATTGGATTATACTTGAAAAACCTTATTCTTATGTAAACGGCAGTGTAATAAACGAAGGGTTGCTTGCGACCAGTTATCTACTTGAAAACGCTGATGGACAGATGAAAACAAATGTATCAAGGTATACTGAGACATCTCCTAAAAGTGCTGCACTATCTTAGTTATAATGTATACTTAACTATATCTTTTTTTCATAAAATTGTGAATGCTATATATCTAACATATTTAACCGACTTCAAAGAAGAAGGAAGTTCTCTATTTGACTGTATTTATTTATGTTTGTTACTTAAGTTATGACGGGGTGAACCGATTTGGATGATTCTTTTTTTATTTGAAAGCTTTTGGTTCCCGGGTTCCACTTTCAATTGGTTCAGTTCAGTTGTGATAATGGTATCCCTTAAATTTGCTTTACGCGAGTTATGTTATTATGTTTATTGATCTTTCTTTTTGTAATGTCAGACAGTTATCGGCCAACTGAACCAATTAAGAGAATTCTTGTATCTCATTGGTCTCTGTGTGTGACACATGTCCCGTGTCCATTTCATTGGTCGGTTTAGGTGTCACGTGTCCACGTGCTGACATAACTATCGTAAACAGAACGGCATTAAGAGTTCGTAATAGGCCTCCCGTTGTGAGTTGCGCCGCGTACTTTGAAGTGTAACTTTGCTTGCAAATTGAGTGATGAATCAAGCAATAGGTAGGTACACATAATACATGTAACATGACAAAATTACACGCCCTTTGAAAGGAGGCCGCTTATTTTTTTGAACAGAGTGTTGATTACTTTGAGTTCAAGATGGTCGGTCGCACATTTTTATTCCTTCTAATCAGGTTGCTGTCCCTTCTAACGTTTGTTTGTGTATTTTTTTCGTTTGAAGAAGCAAATGAGGCGAATAAATTAGATAAAAGTCAGTACCTACTTGTTAAATAATTCATCATGCACCTTAAGCTAGAGAATGAGAGTCAAAGAATTTTTCACGTGCCTACATTCGTAAATGTTATCTTGCTTTTGCGATAGTAAATGATCGTAAATGATTGGAGAACTTCTATAGATTTTTCAATAATTTAGCACAATATAAACTACCATGCAGCGATCTAGTTCTTGAGTGACGACCCGTATGGTGTAGAGGTTACCACGCCAGTCCACCTTTCGAAGGGTCCCGGGTTCGATCCCCGGCGGGGCAGAAATTTAAATGATGAATTTCGATTTCTGTTCCCGGTTTGGGTGCTTGTGTATTTGTCTTTGTATTTGTCCATGGCATCCACGACATAGGGCATCCTAGTGTGGGACTGTGAGTGTGAAGCGTTATTATTATTGTTTTAGTAGGTGTGGACGGTCGGTCGTAATTTCATTGGTGACAATTGACTTGGTGCTTTTTAGTCCCCATGAGGAGCATCGCAGCCACTTAGGACTTCATCCTGTTTGAGGATGAAAGTGTGTAGTGAATTGTAGTGGCCGCTTAACATCAAAATATTGAGTAGGAAGTTATGTGATCAAAATGTTGGCAATAAATTTTTTGACAAATCTCATGGGTTCATTAGCTGTCAATTAGCTTTGTGTTTGGAAATAAATATGAATAATGCACCGGCCAATTTTATCTAAAATTCATTGGCATAACATATTCTATTAAATTGGAATTGATTCGATGTTATGTTTATTACTCTGTGTATGCCATTATGAATTTTATACTCGAGTTGGTACTATTAATGGAGATTGCAATTTTTCGGCTGAAATCATCACATGTTACACTTATTTGTTTCATATTCTGCAATATTCGAGCGCATTGTTAAAGATAATGTTTTAATTTTTCGGTTATTTAATATAGTTACCTACGTTTTTTATAGTAATAAATGAGTTGCAAATGTCAGTGACGGTTAATTGATGTTAGATGGTCACTGCAACCCAAGAACAACCCACTTCCAACCACGCTTAAACTCAAAGTTTTTATTCATCATAAGGTATTAGTATACAGTGGATGAACATAATATAATACGGTACATCTGCTTTAGGCGTCCTTTTGGCTAAGGTAGGCCGAAAGAAAAAAGCCGGCGAAAAAAAACTTTCGGCACTCCTTTAAATGAAGTGTATAAATCTCAAATTATTAACTATGCAGTAATATCATAGTAAGTTTTTCGACAGTTCGTTCGAGAGTTCGCGAGTTTATCGCGCACTCAAATGGGCGCTCAATTTGTGCGGACGTTTTTTGTTTCTGATTGTCTATAAACTAGTTATTAGTGATCGAAGCATGTACAGCACTATATGTATAGAAAACATATCGGCTTGTACCAAATTCATACGCCTACCCCA
>DWQK01003041.1:0-12114 GCA_018231225.1 Noctuana stator | reverse complement strand
ATTTACAAGTAGTTATATCGAGGAAATGTCTAACCGATCGATGTGAACTTTGTTTCGTACGTAGACTGCTCTGGCCACAAGTGCTCAGCTCAAGTTACGGTGTCGGTCGTCGGAATGAATACAATAGGTCCATCTATTGAACGCAGGTGACATGAGCTAGGCAGGCTAAGCGCGTTAGCGACTTTACTTCAATAAATAACGAATTATTCACAATACTCACATCTCTACATATAAAATGTAGAACAGAAACAATCTCATATTAAGTAGGTGCGCCATAAAAATAATTGGAAATAATTAGAGCGTATGCAATGTAACCGTCTGCCTTTCTTAAATATTTCTTGTAAGAAAAATAAAACAAATAAAAAATTAATAAAAGACAAAACAAGATCAAAGTGATGTAGATAGTGACAGATGCAAGTACTATAATTCAGACCTTACCGTATATGGATTTAGTTATACCTAGTACCCATAACGCTAGGTACTTGAAGAACTAGGACACTTGTTATTTGACTTGTAATTATCATGTAATCTGCTACATCTAAACCATTTATACTGTACATGTCTGATGCGTGATTGTATTTTCAATGCTCGATATTGTATCATCAAATAAACTTTGTGGTTAATTCTAGGATTTCTTCATGTGCACTTGAAGGAGACTTCAAGATCACTTGATACATTATCATATCAAGTTCTATTGATGAGAAAATGAAATAAGATATTGTGCTTGGTAAAAGAAACAAGATCTGTTATCTTGAATCTGAACTCCGTTCCTGATACTATTGTAAATAGTTTTCACCCAGAACATTCAAAAGATATTGATAACTCTCCTCTATTACGAGTAAGATATTCGATTGTGTATCGTTATATCCTTTGTAAAAAAAATGTCGGAATTGTCAAAAAAGAAATCATTCTTCTTTTTATTATAACAAAGCTATAACTCTAAATATATCTCTACAAGATATAAAATGCTTAGAATACTAGAAAATCTTTTCTTTTTGTAAGAAAAGCAATCCAAAGATAAGGATTTCCCTGAGGGCCGCTCGTCAAAACGGGCGTTTACATCTGTGTGCACGGAACCACGGATAAGGACGGACGGAGCCTAAGCAAAGTAGCACTGTGACTTTCAAATTAAGTCTCTTAAATTAATTATTATTTTATCTTTTATCTCTATAAAAAGAACCGATAGTAGGGTAATATTGTTTATTTTTCTTTTTATATTGATGTTTTTTAAATAAACATTGTATAGTGTCCGTATCCCTGTATTGTGTTCGCCGCCTCCTACGTAAACCTACGATTTATGCTTGAGTCTGGGCAACAAGCGGTCGGGCGCCGTCAAATGCTTATTCTTGTTTATTTGATATGTGTACAACATCGCCTTTTATGATTGTAATGCACTCATAGCCAATGTTAGTAAGTCGTTATTTTAAGCCCTTGTCTTAACGACAAAGAGCAACTCACGGAAGTTTGAAAGAAAAATATTTTTTGCAAAATACCGCGTGCACGAGATCTAATTATGTATTTTCTTTTTTACATAATATAAATTTTAGACACAATAAACCGGTAAACAGAGTTTTGTTTACCATACTACCTTATTATTTTAATCTTTATCAGGTACTTGTAGTACTCATAATTCGATCCCTCTTCTTGGGTAAAGCACTCACTTATTGTATGTATTTTCTTTTTTACACAAAATAAATTTTAGATACAATAAACCGGTAAATAGTGTTTTGTTTACCGTACTACCTTATTATTTTAATCTTTATCAAGTACTTGTAGTACTCGTAATTCGTTCCCACTTCTTGGGTAAAGCACTCACTTATTATTATTAGTTACAACAACGTTTATCGCTTCTTCCTTAGTTCCTTACACTTTCGTAGAATTACAAACAAGTCGATGATGGCCGGAGAAAAACGACATGATTCCAGGCATGATCATGAAATAATCTCTCACCGTGATTATCTGGTTTGTCGAAGTATTTACTCGTATGTTACGCAATGTTTTCTAATAAACAAAATACATATCTGGCGTAGGACTAACATGAATTAGGTACATAACGTAATAATACTGTCATAGAAAAATAATTTAGATACGAAGAAAAAGAACCTTTAAGAGGAAATGTAGAGTAGAATATATAAAAAGGATAACGTCAGTTTATTTGTTAAAAATGACGAAATTTCGTGGAATATTATGATATTACTTGCAGAATACTACACGGATTAGTACGCAGGCGCCACTTTGCCGCTAACGGTAATACAAGATGCCTAGCTCAAGCAAGTAAGCTCATGGAGTAGCATGAGCTATGGTAATAAGATGGGTGATAGATCAGTAGCAAGAATTAATTTCCTCTGCATTTTATCGCTGCTTCACACTTTCTAGGATAATTTTAAATATGTTTGAGTTTGTTGAGTTTGAAATTTAGATTGATAAAGTATATGCGGTTCAGTATTAAAATTGTTTTATTATCTGATAACGATAACCTGCAATAAAAAAAAATTGCGGTAATTCCATTCAAATATTTTTGTTTTAAAATATTTCAATTTCATCGCAATATTCGTTTTCAATAGTACTTAGGTGGGTATAACATTCGCAATATAGGTAGATCAAACATTGACCTATGGGATGGGATTATACTCATTTGCACCTTAAACGCCATGAACTCTATGGTGTGTTGCGGCCTGATTTATTACCATTACTGTGCAATATTCTATAATGGTGTATGTTCGTTGAAGCCTCGTTTAGAACGATTGTTGAATAAGATGGATATACATATATTGTCATGCTTGTATTATGGCAAAGAAATTACTCTGTTAGATACGTATTTGATTCATCGTCCTAAAATCAACAAAATGTACGCAGTCTACATAATTAGTTTTTATTTCATGGATGTATTGCAATTTCATTAAAATCTTAACAAATTTTCAATTTTAACCACTATACCACTTTAACCACTTTACGATATATTTATATCAGATTTTATATTCTCAATTCTGTCTATCCAATAACTGCTTGCCAAAAGCGTTCGCGTTATATTGCGGTTTGTTAACTAAAGTGTTTGCAAATATTTTGTTGAATGTAAATTCCCGTAAAATGCAAACAACGGGTCGAATTGGACATTCAATAGGCTGTTGAAAGCTTAACAACCGAAGAACATGACCAGAAGTTGAATCATGACCAAAATCACGATGGAACGCGGTCGTTTTACCGTCGATGCGTTTCGGTTCTCACCACACGCGCGTCTTTCTGTATTATATCGGACCTAAGTAAGACTCATAATAATATTATATCGGTATATGAAAAATAATTGCAACATATGAAATTACCCATCTTTTTTATAGATGTAGCAAGCAATTCTGTTCATATTTTGATGATATCATAGAATAAAATAGGAAATGATCGCAACAACTTAGCACCTAAACATCATAATCACATTATTACGGCTGCAATCTTTATTAACAGAAACGTCACGGTCACGGGTACGTATTTATTATTCGAACAGTTCATACGAGTATACTTGTATGTCGTAATCGCGGTAGATTCAGGCCAGTGGAACATTACGACTACGTTATAATTCTCGGCAACTTCGACTGTTATATAAAAGAAAATAAAATAACAGTTTTTTTCACCTTACTATGCAACTATAGAGATACCTAGGTAGGTGGGTATGGGAACTCAGTGAAACAAACATTTTATATTTATTTCCGTTATATTTTATAAGAACGTTCACTTCAATTGAAATTTAAGCTAGAGAGAGCTAGCAATTATTGTCGCTTAAAAAACAAAATTTGAATTTCACATTCGAAAAATAAATTCGTTCAGAAATAGGTCGCTACATACCTATTACCCATTTATAATTAAATTGTTGTTCATTAAAGAAAGAGGTAACCAATGAAGTTAAATCATATTATGTGTTAAATATGTAGTATTTTGTAGACGTGTTAATCTTTACTTCACATACCTACTCGCAAGTACATTTAATTGTGTAAACTGTTCAGAGCGCAGAAATAATACCTTGTATTCTTTTTGGTAGGCATGTCATTGTATACGTAGGAAGATTCTTGTGTACACGACATACGAAAAATATTACAAGACCTTGTTCATTTAATCCTGCTGTAATATCTTTGTCGGCGTTTGTCACTCAGTACGCTTTGCCAAATTATATTTTAAACACATTAATTGGAATGGTTTATCACGCGTATTTACTCGCACCTATGTATTTCCTTTAAATCAATTAAAATTCGCTAAGCGCATTACCTACTGTGTGATCTAATTTAGTGTTAGTTGCGCAAACGTATGCGGGATAACCTACTACATAGTAATTACTACATAGTAGAAATCCATCGAAAAGTTTGACAATGTCTATACATACGAGTAAAAATACGAGTTCGTCGAATGTATACAAATACCTTATGATGAATAAAAATGTTTTTATTTTATTTTAAGATTGTTTTGAGGTTATTACTAGCAGTATAACTACTATAACAGACAAAGCATTTAATAGGTAGGTATAGATTGGTTCCATTAATTCAATAAAACAGCATTTTTGAGGATGAACTTGCAAAATGTCTAGAATAAAGTTGATGTGGTTGCTACGCGTAATAAGGACATTTCTTTTCAGCTTACTAAACAGCCGGTGCGGTAATTATACCTATTTCAGTTTTGATACTACAAATTCGTCGGTTTAGGATCAGCGTGACTGTACCTCCATTACCTATATGCTACATGCAACGGTCACGGTGTTTGCTGGGTAATGTTGTGACTCCCAAAATAAACGTGACCGATGACGATTTCGAGAAAGGCGTCACACCAGACGATAATGTAGATGCAGGCTCATAAATAAACGGTAGCTGGATTAAATGACGAACATTTTTTTCAGTTAAGCTTGATTACTACGGATCATTAATAAAGAGAATTGGAGATAATTTACATTGAAGCGTCAACGCTCTTTACGATACTTTGTTTTGTTTTGGCCCAGCGTTTTTAATAAGAAATGTTTTGAATGTTAAGTTATAATGTTATGGTAAAAAAGCCCGGAATTTCAACTAGTAGGTATGAACATTACGACGCTAATTTGAACGTCTTATGCGACACGCAAGTTATGATAATATTATGTTATCTCACTGTAGGCACTGAAGTTTTCTATTTTACGTTACGATTGTTTTAAAATACACATATTAACGTACATAACTGTTATGCACGAGCAACAATTTCATACGTATTTAGGTATGCATAATATTGCATAATGATTAATGTATTTTGTATTATATCTACTTCGACGCTTTTCGATCAGATTCAGGAAGACCTCTACATTATTATCTCCACCTGACAAAATATACCCACATCCCTATAGCGGTTTGATAATAATGAGTCATAATTTTTACTTTAAGAGATAATTATATTAGTCAAGTTCCAAAGCTAGTAGGTAGAGCAAAGAAATTGTTTGATGTACACTACGTCACGGCTTTATGAATTAGCGGAATAGAACGAGATGAAAGACAGAGGCGTAATTACGGCGACTATCTGAATCGTCGTAGAAACGTAGTTCTTTCATTCATGCGGCATGACGCAATCACTACAAAATGTTTTTAAAATAAACATATAAACTGTTTACTTCATCACTGTTTTCATTGCCGTTGTCAAGGTCAAGTTTGCGATAACTGTGAGTCGGTTTGCTTAGATTAGGTACCTACTTGCGTACCTACGCAACGGGCATTGCTTGTTAGTTTGGCACCCGCACTTGCTTACCTAGGCTCCATAAATAAAATGTAGCGTGATGTATTATTCGCCTAACCTAGTGTTTGTATTTCTAAGCGTTAGTGTTGTTTTAGCAAAATCGGGAACAATTTACGAGGTCTAAAAACGTCGCTCTTTATTGAAATCATGCTTTACGTAAACATCCTGTGGAAAACACAATCCAGGCACTCTAGTCGGCCAAGGTTGAGTAAGTTGTGCATGGTGTACTGTTTACCTGCATATTTTTTATGGGCCAATTTATAGCGGCCGAGCAGACGGTAGCGAAACTTACGTGTAATAAGATAAGAGTGGTAGGTAATTTAAACAAACGCGCACGGTACTATGTTTTTAAAGATTAAGATGTAAATTAACGCAAAATCCTAATAGTTTACATAAAATAAAAAAATCCGTTTCTTGTTACAGTAGGAGTTATTAAAAAAATGTAAAGTTTAGTTAATAAGGTTCTAATTAATAACAAAGGTTTCTGGCTGGACAACAAGACAGACGGTTTTTAGAAGTTTACTTGACTTGAAAATATAGATACTGTAATGTGTTAAACGTAAAAACGTTTGTATTTTTAACAGAAAAGAACAGATGCCGTGCCAATAGTGATGAAGCGAACATGTAGTGTAGGAGCTATTAATCATCCAGTAATAATAAACTGGATGGGTTATGGCCAGAGTTAGCGCTATGCTAGATTTACTGTCTCGCATAACTTCGGAAATACGCTATAGGACTTCCTAATACGATTTTATCGTTTACGACACTATATAAACATGCAGCTGAATGTAATGAAACTTTTTATTGCTACGTACGTAGTGAAGACATAGTAGGTGCGTAATAAACAAAATATATAGGTAATCTACGACACAATTTTAGCGAGTGGACTTATCCGATTTAATAGCAATATTTGTCTTATGGTCACCACTAAACCGTCAACGTTAAGAAATACTGGGCTATTCTACCACCCGGGCGACACTTTGACCGCCCTAAATAAATAGCTTTTATAGCTTGAAGGTACGACTAGTAAATTGTTCACAGGTTGGAATCTAACATTACTCGTAGGCGCGGCCGTTAATTGCCAACCTAAATAACCTTGACCTTCCTGCTGATCCAAAAATCCGTACAAGTATTTAATACAGAATAAGTGCTGGCGAGCGTCCAAAACTTTCTAAAAACGGGTTAGCTGCAATGTTTCAATTAAGCCCAACTGTCGGATGATGCGATGAGGAGTTGCAGCTAATCGTTTAAAAAGCCACACTCTTGTATACCTACCTACTCATTAAACGCCGTCAATTGAGAGTATGATTTATGTTACGCGTACCAGTCTAATCGCCATGTTTTAGACACTTACCCACATACCTACGTACCTACTTTCTATGTAGGTAATGATTGGCGTAAGTGTACCTATCGCACCATAGGCAAGGAATTTAAAATATTAATTAAAGCGGATAATAATTTATTAATAAATGATTTAAGAAGTCTTTAACTATTATGCAAACGTAGATAAAGAGAAAAAGTTTTTGTCTCGACGAAGTCGTTGCCAGAATGTGATATCGTAAAGTCGTTCATTTATTAGCACAAAACAAGCCAGCAGCGACACGGGGTGAGTTCATACAAAATAAATAAATTATCTCGAATAATATGTTAAAATAATTCAAATCATATAATATTGCCAGTACTCCAAGTTATTATCGTAAAGATTGTAGCAATTAGTAGATAATAATTAGTAATTAGATTCATTGAAGAGTGCATGTCGCGGCAGACCTAGTGCACTATAATTAGACGACGCGTCAGATTACTTATGCACGTCATCAGTGCAAATTCCTGGCCCATATTGCGATGATGTATTACTGTGCTAATAGGTATTTTGCGAGAAAATGAAAAGGTGTGTCCTTATGAGGCTCATCCATCGTGTTAATGCATGCATGACTTTCGCTTTTCAAGTACCTGCTTGTTTAGTTTGAAAGAAAAAGACAATAGACGCGTAATACGTAACAACAACGTAATACGAGGCCACTTGAATATTTTAATAATCATATAAAGTAGAATAATTTATAAAGTACCTATATATTTCTTGAATAAATCAATATTATAAAATGCCTAATTATTGCATCTTATTACACAATTCTATACAACGCATGCATATTATAAACAGAATATACTTACTTACCGATATTTCGATCAATAAAATAACTAACTGATTTGGGACATCGGCACCGTGTATTTTAAAAGTTATTATAAGATCTGTAAATAGCAAGCTATTGCTAACCAAAATCTATTGAATTGCAGAGTCATGTTGTGAAGGATGGAAATATCATAAACCGTGTCGTTGGCAACAACGCAGCAACGTTACCGCTCATTGCACTATAAAACGTGCATAATGCAACAAACAATATAGCTTCTCTGAAGTTCCACAGTAATTCTATTGTTCTGCTCCAATACATACGAGTATGACTTAAACGACCTTGCTCTATTCGATACGAAAAGCATAATATGTGGAGAGTATGTACCTTTAATAGATGTGTGAAAAATCAGGACACTAAAATATAATAAAGGTATTTACATACTCTCATTGAAAGTCAAATACCTAGATCGTTGGATTCAGGAAACTTTTTTACCCTTAATATTAGCTATGACCGATCGAATGGAAAACCCCTATATTACTCTATATAAAATTGACAATAAATATGGAAAGTCTTTTTACAACTGTTTTATTTTGTTACGCTAGTGCGAGAACCACATGGAAGCGAGTCATTCATGCATAAGATTAACGAGCTCACAATCGTAACATCGTTTACTAATTAATGTGACGTTGATGCACACTACACAGATTAGAAAGACAAGCTGTTTGCACATTATGACATGATCTAACGCTAGAAATATTTTGCGTGAAAAACCCCTCATAATGTTCTATAGAAAGTTACATTTGGTCATCGCTTTTTCAAATTTTTATTCTCAACTTATATTGTAATGGTAATAATTTTTCTACTGTGCGTTAATTATTCAATAAAATAACTTTACGTACTCTACTTATTAAAAATGTACAAAATTATGAAATATTTTCTGTGATATAAAATTTAATTGCAAGGCAAAAAAATAAATAAATGTTTATTCTAAAAATGGCAAAAAACGGAACGAAATACGTATTTAAGAGTAATCTTACCCTCGTAATTGCACTCATCTTCTCTGTAGTAATTCGTAATAATCGTGGAGACGGCTGCGGCTGGTTTACAATTTTGTGTCCAATGCAGACCGGAACGTTTATTGCATCGAAAAGTCATTAAAGTTGAAGATTTGGAGTAGGTACCTATTTCGCCTTTACTTTGAATATACATAATTATCTTGGATTTTGTTCGAAAACTTCATTACAAATTGCGACTCAAAAAATTTATTTAATAACAATTTAATTGATTGCTTGCAGTACTAAACGTATTAAAAATTGCAAAGAAAGAATAAATGAACAGCTGAAAAACAATTAGTAAACGCCGATATCCATGGCACAGGTAACACTAATAAACTTAATGGAACAAGTCACCTTTCGAATAAAATTATTTATTTTATCCGTATACTCGTATCTATAAAACGCATTAGTACTGGTAGGTACTACTTATAACTTCTGTGAGGCCGCAGTCATAGGCAGTATCTAGGGTAATGATTGGACGTGCTAAGTGTTCAATGATGCCATAAATTGAAATACACTATCAAACCATTAATCTTTAAACAAACTGCTCCATTGTACGCGAAATCTGAGTAAAACGCCATGGCCTTAGGAAACAACATCTACACAACAGATCACTATGTGTGCATATTATAAGGAAAATTGAATACACAACGAAATATTTCCATATTATGTCAAATGCAAGTAACTTTGTTTCATCGATATCCTAGCACGCTATTTTAAGATAAATTGGCACGAATTCCAGAGACTCGCGGTATCTGCCACGGACCAGTCAAGGAGCTGTCACAATAATGTTCCTGTCTGAATTCATTTCGCACGTATTAGTATGCGTATGCAAATAAATAAATTAACTGAGGCATGATATAAGTGGCCTTCAGCGGTCAATTTGAAAAGTGGTCGTTGTTATTCTTTAAATATCAAGGACTAAAAAAGTGACGCAGATGGTGATGTAGGCGCTGAATATAGATCAAAACGCGTAGGGACTCATTAAGTATTCAGACTCTCAAATCCATTTATCACCTCGCAGCATTTCGCAACCTTTTGCGAACAAGATAAGAAAAGCCTTTTGCCGCTCACAATTTGTCGCTCGCTCCCCACCGCACATTTTCCTGTAACTACATACTCGTTCATCTATATTAAACCTTTCCTTGAAACAATGTAAACTACTGCGACATTATGTGATTCATGTCGAATAATCAGTAGGTTTGGTTTATAAATTCCACGAAGTGTGAAATATCATTCATAGAGCGCCTTTGATTAATTTGCGGAACGAACCAGCCATGAAATAATTCGCTACATGAATCATTTAAACAAATCTGTATAAGATTTCAGCGAGGATATTACCAGTTGTGATGGTTGCAATAAAACAGATTTATTCGACCTGTCAAATCATAAAATAATAAAAAGAATTGGTAACTACTATAATTTACGATATTTAAATGCCTGCGTAGGTGTAGTAAGTTGTTTATATGGAAAATAAAGCAGATACATATTTGCTTAAAATTCTGTTTTCGTTTTTATTGATAAATGTTAGTTCAAAAGCTCTTTACTACTTACTTGTGTTCATACAACAAATCATCAAGATTTATAACTCTATGATTCCAACATTAACTTAAATCTATCGTTACTAATACTATACGAGTAGATAATAAGGAAACTTTTATCGAATTTAGAAGCGAGGGAAAGTTTAAGTGCATTGTGTACAATTTTATATCAATGCAAACGGTAAGCATTGTATTTTAATATTTTTGTTTCTATGCATCAAGTAGCTATTAATTCCCTTTATGACGTTTGAATAGTGGTTGACAATAACGAAAATGGTCATAACCATATTCCGCATGGCCTTGACATAGAACCGTTACTAAGCAGATTACTCGTATCAGCTAGATGTCTACCGCACACGCCAAGTTATATTTCATGACGCCATTATCATTTTAGAACTGACAGAAACACTCAGCCATTTGCTGCACGAAGGATAACCTAAGATTTACTTTTAATTATCATGTTATTTTCCATATTAACATGGCCACATAATTGATTTGTTTCGCTCTATGAGTTTAGGGAAGTAGAATAGAAATAAAATAGCAATTACGAATGTATTTATGTAAATAAAAGCTATTATTTTACTCAGACGATTAAAATAAGTTAATTGTTATACCTGACGTAAGAGTACCTGTAATTTGTTATCTTGTATTCTAATTCTGTGACTTAATGATGGTAGCGCGTAATTTTTATGTGGTTTCATGGTTAATAACGCGCATCTGCCCAATCGTCTCAATCATTCCAAATATTGAACGGACTCAATATTTAAACGCTACGCAGAATTGGGTCGAGGTCCTCTCCATTACGACCTAGAGGATTCGCGTCAGACTACGGTGTTGTTGTTCGAATTAGAGTCAGATGAAAATGACTCGCAAATCATAAAAGTTATCATAAAACATATTAATAATGCAAGAGTTATCATCCATAAACTTATATCAGCAAACGGTATTAAAATTATTGCATCATAAGAAAGACGTTTTTTTTATAATATAAGTATGTACGTTCAAATTTTAAGACAACTGATTTTTATTGCAGCTATAAATTGAAATACTAATTGTCATTTAGAATACAATATATAATATTCTTTGTGAATACAAAATATTATCTCGCGTACAGCGCGGTGAGGGTGGAAATTATAACAAATTCTAAACAACAAAATCACAGTACAGCTTTCTCACAGTATAGTTATCTTTCTGTACTGAACTTGTGTGTTATCCCAATAAAAATTCCCACTCGTATGAAATGAGGTCTTGTCTTATGCGGGGGTTTTACCTTCTCTCCATATTACGTCAAATATCACATCATATCCATAACCGCACCCGTTTCGTAACCGACGGTGTTAAGAGCGTGACAAAACTATGGGTAGGTTGCAACACGTGGCCCACTTACTAAACCTATCATTACGATAGGTGAGTGTATAAAGTAGGTTTGAGATTTTAAGAAAATGTGTCTGTTTTTACGTCATCTAAATCAGATATCCGTATAAGATTTTCTACGTAATTCCGGGTTATCAGATAATAAATCTCTGCTTTTTAATGTGAGCAATTTCAAGCATTGCCTAATTTATCATCTCTACAAAAAGGGCTATATTTCGCAAAGCGACTTTCCTACTATGTTTAACACCTGTTTAACGATTTACATCGCTCAAACAAACCTTTTTA
>DWQK01003040.1:0-12116 GCA_018231225.1 Noctuana stator | reverse complement strand
GCATTGGAGCAGCGTGGTGGAGTATGCTCCAGGCCTTCCCCGGTTGTGGGGAGAGACCCGTTCCCAGCAGTGGGACATAAAAAGGGTTGAAACCAATAAATGAATAGGCATCAAGCATGGTAATATTCAAATGATAATACTCAAATGATGTCTACAAGAATTTCGTGACATTTCACCGGTTCAAGTCTTCAATGTCGCAGAATCAAGTGTGGAGACACCCTAATGTTTCACTCGCGTTACTGTGACAACTTCTACCTTTTACCAAATTGTATTTTCGTGTTCGGCCGACTTTTCCTTATAAATACTGTTATTAAGACAGCGACACCGTGACAGGTGCTAATGTCTGTGGAAGTATTGAACCTACGAGTATTTCTAAAGTAACGTAAACAATACACTGTCGTGTGTTACGTACGAGTCATCACACGTCAACATTCCTTGATATTTTTGTTATTATTTTAACATAAATGAATATTTTAATGACAGAGCCTAGAATGATGAGGAAGTGTAATAAAAAAGGTGTAACAAAAATTCAACAGTAACGGATTTCGAGTTACGTGAAAACAAAGAGATTTCGTTTCGTGCTGCAGAACAAAATACAAAAGGAAAGCATGTAAGCGCAAAATGGGGTTCGAATTCCCAAATACATCTAAATGAAAATCGAGCGTAAAGCTCCAGTGTTTTACCGGCTTAGCTGCTACCTTGTCGTCACAACAAATACGACTTAGTTACTCCAACTGAACAGTTTGAACCCACATACAAATTATATTAAACGAGGTATAGTATAAGTTCGCGAACGGTGTTCGATCGTGACTACAAATACATGAACTTCAGCGAATAAATTAAGCGAAGAAATTTTGGAACAGGTAAAACTGTTATCTTCATTCGTAATTCTTCAGCTAGAAGTTGACAGTCTTTAAGAGTAATACTGCTGACTATAAGAGAGTAAAAATAAAATTGAAAAGAACATCTTTTCCTTTTCTCACGGCTGTCTGCCTAATACGAGATAAGACTGGTACTAAGCTAGTGAAGTGTAGCAGCAAAGTAAAATCCATTATTTAGAGTACCGTCATACTGGAAGTACTGCTGTTGGTTCGCCTTGATACCGCCATGCGATTGTGCGTATCTATAGTTAGAAGCATAAAGTAGGCTTTACAAGACGAGAGGCCGGGAGGGTAGAACCGGTACATCATTACGAGACCCCGCGTCATTTGTTTATTAAACACCCTCCGAGGTGGAACAGAATAATGGCACCGTAGACTAGACTTTGTCACGGCCGCTTTCCCTTGAAATTAAATCGTAATGATGATGCGCCTCACTCGCCGCACAGTTCGACTCTCCCGACCCCCGTTATTAAGTTCCCTGTCGTCTTGAGGTCAAAATGAATAGGTTTCTTTAAAAGCCCGCGTTCTATGCCAGCTGTCATAGATATGAAAAGAATTGGGTTGAGTGGTCCTTACGAATCCGGTGAGTTGCCGAAATGTGTACTGAAAAATAGCTCCTCTATTTGCCGTTCTGTTTTGAACGTCCTGACGTTAACTTCTAATGATGCTCGTTTTTGCGCTCGACTGCATTATTTGAAATATGTTTTGTTGTGGTCGAGCTTTACAGCCATTTCCTTATGGCTATTCATAAATTATACGTATTCCTTAAGTAAAGGTAAACTACTGTAGATATATTTCAACAGTTATTCGCTAATTACCTACCTACTCTAGCAATATGTACCTAATCATCAGGAATTACACATGAAACATGAAGAAGCATAAGAACCTGGAATTTAATAAAATATACTTTTAAATGCAAAACCGCTATCAACACAATAGTCCTTCATGCTTATGAATAGGTATGGGAAAGGGAAAAGAAATTTTAAAATAGAAAAGTGAAATTATCAGTAGGCCGGAAAACTTGATACGGCTTCTCTGAAAGAATTTTAATTAAAAAGTTGCTCCAAGTGTTCGAGGGAGAATATGTAATCTCTTGTAAATTAATTCATAATTAGCCAGCTACAGCCTCCAGGTACAAGCTTTGCACATTTATTTTTACTTCATTTCTACTTAATATGCTTGATTAAATTAGAGATTAAGACAAAGTTACAATTGTGGTTATTGATACGATTAAGACGCTATTTTCTCGTGTGTTTTAAAACAAAAGTAGTTTTAGTTGGCGTTTTTGTTCCTTTATCATTATTTTTAGAATCCTTGGTAGATATATTTAAAAATTTCTTTAGATTATTATGACGATCATACAAGCCTGCTGTTACTTTTACAGCAGGCTTGTATGATCGTCAATCTTCTCTAACATAAACATTTTAAAAAAACTTGAGATACTTTTCTCAAAAACCTAGATAAAGGCGGCAAAATATTATAGGTATTAAGTAAGTGTTAATCTTTTCGAGGAATTTTCAGCAAAACGACCCATACATTAACTTAGAGTGGACATAAACCACCTAGATAGTACGTTAAAGCTGTTTTGATGTTCAAAGGAACAGAGGATCCATTAATTTTTAAATCTTTAACGAGGTTTCTTAACGATACTTTGGCTCGCAAAGTATTTTTAAAAATGGAAGTAGAGTATTTCGGTTGTAAAAAGAAAATACGACAAAGGCATTTCGTATTCAATTAACCGGCGAAAATCAAATGTATACCTCGAGATTTTAGCTTTTCAAGTTATTCAACAAACATCATAAAATTTATTTGAAATAATAATTAAAAGCGTAAACGAAATTATGATTACATCCAGCATTCCATCATAGCTATATATAATAATTATTGTTTTAAATTAGTATGCAATCCAGTACATCGAATGCAGTACATCGAAATAATTGTCTAATAAAAGTGCTCATCCCGCTATGGCATAGGTTCATCTGACTACCGCTACGAGTCAATGATTTTCTACTAGATCGAGTAGAAAAGCTGGTGTTACGATCACGAACCGTTAATGTTGTTAGATTGATACTGTTATGGTAGAAAATTAGATTCTGTAGTAGTTAAGATGTGTTTAGTAATTATATCACCACCGTAGCTGGTAAAACTGCGTATTAAAATGTTATGTTAGAAATATTGATGAGTGTCACCATCAGCATCAAACACCCTCTGTCCCACTGTTGGGTACAGGTCTCTTCTCAAATATAGGAAAGTTGTAGACCATATCACGCTATCCAAGTTTGGATTGATAGAATGTTGAGCGTGTTTCGATAATAAACAACTCGTGTCAAGGACAGTTTATTCATCTACGGAAGTTTGCTCAGGGCTTGTTGTTGTTATGGATACAGTTATTATTTACAGTTTATTTTTACATCGCTATTGAGCCCAGGCTCCTCAGCATTACCGGCAAAAGATTGGAGCACACACGATATTAACGCTATTTTAATGCGGTTTAATGGGTCAGTCATCCCCATTCGATATCTTTAAACCGTAAAAGGCCTCCCAAAAATGACTTACTTGCTTATTTAGTATACTGTTAATATTGTTGTATATTAAAAGTACTTTAATTATTTGATACGTGACACACACCTGATAATACAACAAAGGCAATTTAGTTCAAGAGATTCCATAGAGCAATGTATGAGACTAAATTATGAAAAGAACAATCTTATGGGTCGTATTTTCAGAACATATAACTACATAATAAAATATCTATACGGTTTCGTAGAGACGATTGCCAGAGCGGAAAGCAACCTGCAAGTCGAAGTACACACATAAATCCACAACATATCCTCTCAGGGGTACAAGTGTGGAGTAATTTGTGAACACAAGCTTGCTCACCGTCGCGAACATTAACTATTAAATTCGTTGCATATTAAACTACCGACTTAGTACGTACGTAATCCCCTATCAAGTGCACACTTTGTTCTTTTAGTGAAATGAAATGATTTGATATACAACAATTGATTTTATAGATATTTGTGTCATGATAGTGCATTTCTACATCATATTACTTAGCGGAGTGTCTTAATGTTGTTGTCATTTTCAAAAATTTAAGAAGGATTTCAATAACAGTACTATCAAATAAGAAGTAACATTCTGTTTATTTGCATTAATTACATATTCGTTTTTGAACAACCTTTTGTTCAAACGTTTGACAATAATATTACGAGTTTACGTAAGGCAAAGACTTAGCTTCGCGTAAAAATAATTGCTAATGAAAATGAATGAAATCGACATGTTTCGAAAACATTAGCAGATCTTAATGAGTAGCAATCAGCATCGCTACATTTGCAATCACAAATCTATTAGTATTTTCTTAATCGCTGCCTCGAGCAGATATATTACGAGGAAGCTGCTAGCAAATTGAACTTACATTTTGATTTATTGATGTGAAACATAACTCGTTTTGAAATTGGATACTCACATTAGTAATGAACAATACAATTTTGAGATTAGCTATGTTAAGGAATTTTACACTGCTGTAGTTAACACAGATTTAAGTGATAGTACGCATATACCCGTAAGTTACGCTTCGATAGTAATAATTGATAGTGTTACAATTGTATCCCTATGCATAATTAATGTCAAGCGAGCTAATTCACACACGAGTACAATATACTAAGCAAGTACATACTTACACGTCAATGTATAAGAGCGGACGTAATACACATCTGGCGATGTCTTCAAAGAAAACGCGAAATACCTTAAAACAGCAGAAATACTTCTTTGTTTTCGACAGCCAAGGAGCGCTTTGGTCGAGCCGTAACGAAACCCTACTTGACATACTTCATTTTTACCTACCAAATTGAAACTGGAAAATGGAGCAAGGGTTCACCTTTATCAGCAATGCTTACAAAAGGCAACGTGTAATCCGCAGGATGACAAGGCGTTATGCGTTTGACTCGTTAATTTGTTTCTTGATAAATGCCCTACTCTTTAATGTTTCCAGCCATTTCTATGCGGCTGCTTTAAATGAGGCAAGATGCTTACGCTCCAAATGTATTCGCACAAAATGGCATGCCACGAGCGAGCGACAAACATACGTTTAGTATGCCCGTTTAAAATAATATAGTAGTAGGTAATCTTCATCATACTAATACATAATGTTATAGCAAAACTATAAACTTATTCAAGTTACTCAAACAATTATAACCGATTTTTAAAATTAATATTTAATTTACACAACGTATCCTTACATACAAGAAACGTCTAAATAAAAGTGACTCGTGAGAGGAAATACGAGAAAACAGCGTAACGGTATCGTAATATTCGTAATGAACATTTTCCCATGGTGAATATTCTACATACGTCGAGAACTACTTTTCCCATCGAGTGCGGCGCACTGCGGCCGTGGCAATGCACTTTCGCTGACCCCTCGGAGGAGGGAGCTCTCACGCAACCTATCTCTCTCACTCTCCCTCCTTTCCTCATAACCTATCCCACCCGCACGCGGTTGCGCCTGCGCTTCCCGGTTAGCGAGGTAATAACATTCTACGACGCGGTACGTCGCCGGAGTGGAACGGGTTCTGTCGATGACTTGGGCGATTACTTGTATGAGAAACAATGGTCTCCACGGTTAAATTTAACTGACTGCTTTTAGAATTACTCCGAGAACTTCAATGTGAGTCATAGATAATTCGAATTAAGTATCTATTAAGTATGATCACAAAGTAAAGTTAATATTGAGTTTTGTACAAATTACCTACGTTCAGGTATCGTATCGTGTCTAGCAGAAGATTGCTTTTAATACAGTGCTCTAATGAAAACTTACCGATGCGGTGACATGCACCCAAACATAGCTCACCTAAACGCTAACTTGGTGAAAGCGCGGCGCCAACAAACTCGTGTTTGCATTGTATCCGCAGTATAGCACACTTAACAGGGAATGCTTTAGAACGTAACAGTCATAAATCTATTTACTGAACTAGAATAACTTTCTTGTTTACGGGAACGCAAAGACGGTCGCTCTCACAAACGCTTTATACTGCTACACAATCTCCAGACTTACAGGTGAATGATTTTCCTTCATATTTATGTACCTACCTTATCCTTTACGACAAATGTTCAAAACTGTGCATCTTGAATCTCGAGAGTACGTCTCATGATTGAGGACAGTGTAACCGAAGCGTGCCCAGTCAAGTCATGGATTACCCGTGGGTAACTACGAATCCAGTGTAATTTGAAAGCTTGATACCGAGTGCGCAATCGAGCTACACGGATATTTCGACTCTAACAATCAAATATTTAGGGCGACATTCGTTAGGATCACCCTCAGGAGAACCGCGTCCTAGACTTGCGAGCATATCGCTAGTCTCGATACGAAGCGAAGGGTTCAAACTGTCGGACGAACCGTTGTATTTTGAAGCATAACGCTAAGAGTTTCAGTGCACATTTGATTGCGCAGTCGATGTCCGTAAGAGGCAATGCGACTAGCAGCATTCCATCGCACAATGAGTAATTTAAAAATTCAAAAACTCGTCGACGCTTCGCGTATGAGCACGAGAGGCAAGGCGATCCTACGAGAGCGGCTCTGCAATTTAGACTGTTATCTGCTTACGTTCCGTACAATGTGCTTACGGGAGAAACAATCCGCGAGGCCGGGTAACTGGGTAGGACAAATAACAGCAAATAAAAATGTTCTCTCAAACTTCGATAGCACTCGTGAAGGACTTGATTAAAATTGTTGATACATACAGGGTCGACGGAACAGCATTAATTTGTGATTCAACGTACAGCCGAACGAGAGTATAGCTCGTGGGTGAGCTATCGAAAAGAGTCTTGAATCTAATATCAATTACGAAAGAAGAGAAGGAATGTAATTCGTGCAAGCGGGCCGCGTGCTCGCTGCTAATTGGTAAACATGCAGCGAACCAATGCGCGCGATCGTTCACTGCGCTTCTCTACTATTTTTAAATGAAATTCTTTTGATTCATATATTCCAATGGCCCTACGTATAATTACAAGTAGCTGAGCAACGCTGCGCATTGGTTTTGGAATACTGAAATAGGAATTTGATTGCACTTTTATTATTCAACCAAATTCAACGCGTACCTATGAACCCGGATGACAGTGTGAAGTCACTCAAATGAATTTATGCATACTCAAAATGTTCTCATATTCAATTTGATACGTATGATAAAAATTTATATCGGTGTTTTTAAAAATGGATTATTTTAAATTGGAAACGAAAATAATAAATAGAGTAGCTATCGTACAATAACGAAATGACAGAGCTTGTTTTTCAGATCTTGTCACTAAGCTGTGAATTCATAATATACAGTTAGATTAGATTTTGGAAGTAAAGCAAACGACTAGTAACCTACAGATGAGTGCGAGACAAAAACCCGCAATTAGTGTATGAAGTCAGCGCGAACTCGGTGAATAGTTGAGCTTAGGGACAATGCTCCGAACTCTTTATACCTACTCATACTGCGATTATTCGTTACATCTACCATATTATAATTATGGCATTGTTTTATTAGCTAAAAATATAGCTATTTAAGCAAATACAACTTACTTTTAACTTACTAATACGTACTCCATGTTAATGTAATACAATTAACACAATTCAAAATACAAGGAAGATAGAATTTTATGAGATATTTAGCTAGAGATTTATTAAATATTGACAGCGGATTATTTTTGTCTTCTAATTCTTTTTAATTAATCTTGTGATATTTCGCATTATTTTTGTCTTTATACATTTGTTTAATTTGACAAATTTCATATTTTGGATTTCAGGATTGGTTAAAGAAATTTAACAACTTATTTAACTACCTATTCGTAAAAAGTTATTAAAATGAATTCCTTTACTGATACGTGAAAATGGGAAAAATGTAGCGAAATGTAGGTATTAAGGTTCAAAGTAGCCTACGGAGTCACATTCACGAAATAATAATGGGACATCCATCCATCTAAACGTCATGCATTCAGCCTCCGATGGAACCGTATTCACAAATTAGATGAAAGGAAAACTGGGACGAAAAAACGTGTTTACATGTACCTACGATAGCTAGTTACGAGAGTTGTAAAAAAGACGGTAGGTCTTCACGGATTTCAACGTTTCCTTTGATACTATCCTATGAAAATCTTGTTGATTAACTCTCAGAATCTACGAGGGCGGTTTTTCTTTTTAGTCTCATAAAGAAGGAAATTTAATATGTACGTTCAGAGATATTAAAAAGAATCGTAATTTTATTATTGCAGTCGCTTGATAAAAGAATCTGTGCCGGGTTTCTGTTGATCTTTCTCGTCGTTAATCCTCGTCCTGTACCTACCAGTTACTAATTAGGAAGTAGCGGGCACGAATCCGATTTGTGTTTCAATTTTCAGTTTAGATTTCCATTCCTTAGTTATTTAAATATTTTGTATTAAATAATGGAATGTCGTTTTGTAAACATTACAAAGCACCACTACTGGAATGTCTAGGAATATCAACTAGGCTTCCCCGTGTCGTGGGACATAAAGATAATTACACAAACACCCAGACTGATAACATAAATCTAAATTTAGTGTTATTTACGTAATTTTACCTACGCAATACAAATCTATTATTCGATTTATTCACAAAATACAATAACAGAACTAATGCAATAACCAAACAGCAGTCTATTAAGCTACAAATTTCTGAATGGACTCACCGTTTCGGCTGTGTAGCGCCCGGCGCTGCACTCTAGTAGTGAAGATTCACTCACCTGAAAGAACAGAACGATTATTGCACTAGGTTCATAATTGCAACGGTTTTAAGGGGTTTCTATCTGTTATTAGAGGAAATTGACCATAAAAAGACGTATTTTAGTTGATAATAAGTTTAAAATAACAACCGTAGAACAATCATTTTCTCATAAGTAAGTATTTTTAAAATACTTAAAGTTATTGATTTAGGTTAACTACGTCTGTTATTTAAGATTAAGATGAAATAATTTTGGCTTTTATGGATACAGATATTTCATTATTCTATTTCAAAACAAAACAAATATTAATTTAGACTTTCGCGGATCAATAACTTTCAGTTTCTCTGCTCTTGAGTATAAACTATAAGGAATAAATGTAAAATATAAGGATTAAAAAAGTAACTGGATGAGTACTAATCTCTAAAATAAAGTATACAAGAACTACAGTAAAACTATGTAGTCTATGTACCTCTAGATAATAATTCGGCCACGGGCCAAGTGAGTGAAGCAGGCCCAATCCGGGGTAACTTCGTTACGAGAGCAAATCACTAAACGCTCCGAGTTGGAATATGGACGACTCTGGGGTGGAGTTAGATATGCAAATACATGGTGGTTTTGTTTAACGGTTGTTTTTATATAGCAATAGTTTTTGGCAGTTACGGCATAAACACACTTAACTATTATTTAATTAACTGATGCAAATGCAATTTATTTTGATGGTATTGACATCGGATTTGTAGAGATGAAAAAGTGCATTTAGGTATATGGTTGCGCAACTTTTTGTCTGCGTAGCTTTTAAGATGAGTCCTGTATCTTATGGAGAGTTATTATTTTCAGCTGTTAAGTGAAATATTTATAACTAAGTAACGTTGTTACTAACCACCAAGTAACCAAATACTCGTAAGTATAACATTGAGAAACCATTTCTTGGATATCTCTTTGTCAGACATTAAGATCTCAACTTTATTTATTGGAAAATCTACCTGTTTTGGTTGATTCAAACCGTTTAGTTAACATCATTTAACTGATAAAGCGAATGAAATACAAATTAACTCGTAGCAATTCTAGCACAATCACGTTTCGGCCACAGACCATTCGAGTGGGGTAAGCCTCAATCTCGCCTAAGTTCGTTATGGAGGGGAATTACTAAACGGTCCTATTGTATTCAGTGGACGTTTAGATTTGAGAAACGGTTTTGCAAATACCTTAATTAGGTGTGTGGTGTGGATAAACAACATACACATAATAAATAGTTTTGATAAAAGTTAATTTGTAAATAAAGAATAATATATGTGGGGCAATTTGGACATGAAATTAAAAATTAGTTAATAATGTATTCTAAAGGGAAAAATAATGTTAATAATGTCTTCTTGCTTTAAAGAAATTGATTAATTTTTCACGTAAGGAAATATTTTTTGACATTAAACTGAAATTAAACTGAATGCTATATGAAGACTACTAACCAAGATCTCTAAAATTGTATAACACATTGTTGCCTTTAAAACCTTACTTCCAAAGTCTGTTGACATTTTGACACGTTCGTTAAAAGGCAGTAGAATTAACAGAATTAAATTACCTTAAAAGTGTGTACAAATTTTCAGAACAGTAATGTAAACATTTTTACTCAGTGAAAGCGATACGCGACAAATGGCGCCCGTGTCGGAACCCGTGAGGCGTGATCGCTCACTGGGTATCATACAGCCGAAGTTCAAGTGGGTTTGTGAGATTTTAAATAAACTCGAGTTCTGTAGGTAGTGATGATAATGCTCACTTGCCTTATATATATTTATATCTTTAATATATTTCATTATCAAAATAAGTAGGTATATTAACAGTTCCAGGATACTGTTTGAGCTGACTCGTTACTGCAGTGCGTTTAATGATTTCGTTGAGGCATAGGTTGGCGACATTCATGGTTTTGCTCAATCGAAAGAATCTGAAATTAATTATAATTAATAGTTCTGTGCATTGTCCACAAGGTTTATAAGAAACTTATAACTTGAACCTAAAAATTTCGGAAATTATGTAAAATTTCATTAATAGACTAAGTATGTTCCATAACTTTTATCGCCTTCATATTCTCGAACCGCAAAGGTACATACATCATTACATTAGACACATTGTGTACCTTAATAGGGGCATAACTTCCCCGTAGCCTGTTTCACTTCGAGTTTGGGAGCTTCTGACAACGCATCTTGCTTAGTATTGTTTAAAGTTTATTAAGTTTCGAACATCGCACGACGTGAGCCGACGGCAAATAGATAATGAGCCGAACATGGTGGTACTTCGGCAACGTTTTAAGCTTTTATTTACGAGTATACCTGTTTTCCTTGTTCTGTTACGATAAATTAATTAGGTAATTAATGTTCTTAGATCTTCGGAAGCAGGTTTCGCGGAAAGTCGTATTGTTAATTTCGGAGGGCTGTACGTAGGTAGGTACTTATGATGTGGATACTGACAGGGGTAAAGGAATATACAGGCTTATGTAATTTCGTATCGATGTACAATATACCCACAGGTTCTGATATATTGATACACTTTCAAGTTTTAAATGTAATTGACAAACTTTTGCGTTAAAATATTGTAATTAAGAGATCAACTTAATGTAGAATTAGTAACTTTTTGATAGTTGCGCTCCAATATATTAGTGCAACAGGCAAGTCGAGAACAGCAACTTCATACTGGGTTGTACAAAACTTGTCTTTAACTATTCCACTAGTGCATGTTAGCTTGAGGGCATAAGAGCAACATCTCAGAACATAACGTTGGGATAAGATTACGCTGACAGCTCTCTACGGCAAACAAGTCAAAATATTTTGCATTATTCAAGAATAATACACAAAACATTTCCTGAGCGCATCCAATAAAGTTATATGGATGAGGATTTTGAATTAAATTATTTATTCGTTTTCCTAGCATTAATTTTGTAAAAGTAAAAAAAGTCTTGTAAAAAATTTCCATCGAATCAGCCGGTCTGTACTTGAGGGATTCAAACGATTCCAGACTCAGATGATTAATTTCGATAACATTCCAATCAGCATCGCTACAGAGTAGACAAGCTGGAACAGAAGCGAGCAGCAGCTTTCGAAAAACAAACGAATAGAGATAAATGCTAATTTAAAGAGAATCTTAAGCAGAGTACTTGTTGCGGAGGTATGTAGCGAGAGAATTTGCGTAATTAACAGAATATGGCATAAAATAATATAATTGGGAAAGAAAGAAAAAGAAATTTTTTTGACACAAGTCAAAATCACAACAATAAAGAGCCTAACAAAGAAACAAAAACAATCAATAAATAAATAAAATTGTAGCTTAGTATAAATATTAAATTACGTTGTGGTACAAGCACCTCATACGAAACGGTTTCATTGTAACTTGTAACGTATTACAGAAATGTTAACAAATACATGCACCTCTAAAACTTATGGATGCATAAAATAATCATTTTAACCTTTTAACCGCTAGACTTAATATCAGTTGTCATGCCCCCAGCGCTAAGCACAGTAAAACGAAATATAAA
>DWQK01003039.1:0-12117 GCA_018231225.1 Noctuana stator | reverse complement strand
TGATACGTTGCAACTAGATATTCAATTAACCAATAAATATATAGCAGACGGTAAAAAAAACGTGACTGTGGTGGTTTGCCAAGTCTGGTACAAATACATAAGCTCGACAGAACGACGGATTGTGTTACATTGTTCGACTAGTTCTCCAATGCTGTAAAACTACATAACTTCACGTAGATACTCACAAGTCTATTTTGGAATTATAAAGTATTTAAGTAGGAATATTAAGTAATTGCTTGTTTTGATGAAGTTTTTAATACATATAAGGTAGTTAAAAATGATGACAAATCAAGTTTGTCCTAATTTCATCTCACGGTTATTTTATGTTTGAACAGAGACAATGTCAAGTATATAATATACAATTAATGTAATTATCACTGAATAGAGAGGCAGATTATACAGTACATCAAAAAATTTGATACAAAAATTAATAAATTAAACACTAATTGAATCATTTAGTTATCTGAAAAATAATAATTTAAACGATAAAATTGGCTTCTGAATAACTTATTTTATTATAGTGGTATTAATAATTTTATTGAACTTGCAGCAGGTCACAAAGAAACATTTTTTATCATACGGACTATAAATATCCGTAGACTATAATTACTTTTGTAATTTTCGACGAAGAATACGATTAGTTTAATCGACAAAGTCCGAAATATAATTGACCTTTATGGATTAAAAATGTATTTTTAACGTAAACACGGAATAAACCGTGAAGAATAGAAAAATAACCGTTGAAAAATTCCGTGCAAGGCGTTGTCGAACGGATGAGGCAAGATGTCATACACGATCTTGCTAAAGGGTCACCACCAACGGAATGTCGAAATGGTCCCATGGGACCAATATGATTTTTGTTATTTCCTAATCTTGTCATTATAGATTATACACAGCTAAATTATTACAACAGCTTCTAAGTATATAAGTTACTAATAGAACTCTAGTAAAAATTTTAAATCTGACTCTATGACTTTACTAGTACAATTCTTACATGGAAATAAGAATAGATTCATACGTTAAGACCTCAAATGTTTTATAAGGCCAATAATAAAATGCAATCGCAAAAATAAATAACAATAAATATTTAGTAAGCAGATGTGGTTAAGGTCATTCTTACTCTTTTAATTCATAAATATGGATGTCTGTGTACGTGTCCTCTATGCGTCCCTAACAACGATTACCTATCATACTAAAAATTGTTTGTGTTTGAATGGTTTAGATTCAAGGGCAGGTGACCAGATGATCAAATGAGATAATATACTTTCAATGAGTTGCGAAAACGTCACACCTCCATACAGTTTGTATGTCCAATAATATATGGAATTAATTTTATAATATGGTGTGTGTCAAAACCTCTGTGATTTTTCATTATATTTGGAAATAACAACTCACTAGTTAGCTAATTGACACAATTAGTATAGATTAATCGTGTCTAAATTTGGTCTGGTCTATCTACGTCGGCGGTTTAGCACGTAGGTACGTAATGCACAGTGACCATCTCCCAATAAAGATCACTTGCGCGTGCCTTTTCACTTGGTCTAACATGGTGCAATTTGTTATAAACCAACTCATCCATTAGACGGGTTAATACGATAATCGCAATAAAATGATCGATTCTTCCGGTTTCCGCATGTCATAGGAATAAATTTCAAAATTAAGCAAACTAAAATTAAATATGTATTGAGGCATGCAGGTACATGCCTACAATATAATATTTATAATTATATTAATACGTACCTATATATTATGACGTGGGTAATCATGAAATTTATAAGTACCTATCTATTGATGAATTCAATAATTAAACGTTTAGACAAACAAAAACATTTCCTTGATGACATCATACATTTTTTACAACATTAGTTGATTTTAAAAATACTACACTGTTTTGTGATCTACAATTTAATAACATCTAAAATTCCGTCGCCTACATAAGGACGCCTACCTACCCGTTAAATCAATAAATAAATAATTTACATTTACATATTCGCCTCAAGCCTCGCATTTACTATATTATTCTTTTATTCTGCTAATTTGCATAATTAACTTGAAATTAAAGTACACAAAATAAGTGCTATTTCATGACGTGTTTCGCAATTTAATCATATCACTTCATTGATTTGCCTTGCACGACGAACTTGAACCAAACATGATAACAACTTTTACTTTTGTCAACATTTTGACATGGTTTTAAAGTTAATATTATCATAGTGGTGATTACACACAAAAACTGTTAAGCAACAACTTGTTGTTTTATGCATTTTGTTAATATGGATATGATTATTTATTATGGTTATTTAAAAAAGCCCTACGTATAGGTATCCAGCAATGCAATCCTTCGTTTATTGAACCTTATACGTTTCCATGTCATAAATTTACGTTACAATGTAATTTATAATTTCTTTTAATCAGCTTTGTAAAGTTACATAATCGGCTGTTTATGTAGTTACAAATATTTTAATTTAACATACCTAAGTCTTAAATTCTATTTACGATATCTCCGATAAACGTTTTGTGTTACGAATTTAGAGACACTAATTTATTCATAAACCAATGAGGGTCATACAATAGGGGTTTTGCTTGAAGGTTTTGTGAGTAGGTATTAAACTAAGTTACTAAGCGATTAAGTAGTTGCTGCACTGTAAAATCAATTAGTGTCATTAACGTGAAACATTCCGTCACAACATTATACTACTTAATATACTATGAAGTTGTTCAGACGTTTTGAGGACAAATTTTAAGCTTGGATTGAGTGGCGAATATAAGCTGGTTTTGCAGTAGTAGATAATTTTAAATTTAGATTTTTATTCATACGTCCTTGGTTTACGTTGCACGTTGTATAAATTATCTAGTTTATTGATAAATGAACAACATAATTATGAAAACTACCACGGAGTCA
Source organism: Noctuana stator (assembly GCA_018231225.1). NCBI lineage: Eukaryota > Metazoa > Arthropoda > Insecta > Lepidoptera > Hesperiidae > Noctuana > Noctuana stator. Next base: position 9,215 of record DWQK01003039.1, on the reverse strand, counting down.
AATTTCCAATCATTATTATTTTACCCCCTCCGGCCTCAGATCAAAATATTTTCCTTTGTATTTGCCCCCTCTCGATCAAAACGGCCATGACCCTAAGTATTAATGTTGTTTGCATAGTTAATTAACTATAATTTTTAGTCTTATAATTATACTTTACATTGCCAATGCAAATAGGCAACAAAGTAGTCAAATGGCAAGACTCGGACTCTACGTGCAAGGCAAACAGAACAATATTTTCATGAATAAAACATGAAACGCTTTTCAAATAATGATAAGTGTTATGTTGTTCTTACCGTCCGCGTCGTGATTATCGATGTATCACAGTTTATGTTTGATATAGCTAAAACATATAATAGGACAAAATATAATATAGTATAATAATTTGTTATCACTTCCCTTAATCAATATTGCTTTTTGATTACTTACGTCACTGTGACTTAAGAAAAAGTCTTGCCTTGATTTTATGTCTGAACGACTAATTTTTTAACATATTAATGTCTTGTTAAAAAAGAGTTTCAAAATCAATTTCACTTTATTATATAATAATAGTTTTGTTTAAAAATATACAAAAAAAAAAAGATTATGGACTATACTAAATAAATCGTGTGTATCAAAAAATTTAATTTAAACAGAATTATTTTATTTCTGTGATCTAATTTAAAATTTCAGTTTTGATAAAAACCTAACTAAGAAAGTGCCGTAAGTTTTCTCTCCGCGTATTTATTTAAAGATATGTGCAGTTTATTGTACAGTAGGTACGTAATATTGTAAGTTTTCTTACTTATATATATTACATTACATTGCCCTTAATGCGAAAATATTATAAATAATGCTGATATGTGATAACATTGATATAATACAAAGTTTAGTGAATTCGCTAATTATATCGTATCATCTCCCGTAAGTTTCGTATAAGTGGTCCAAATTAGCTACTTCACTTGTCAGCGGATTAGCTGACAAAAGGCGTTATGCAATAAGTACATAATGCTGGGTCGCGGCCAGCCTGCATGGGCTATTGTTCCGGCGGTATTGTGAGCCATCATTTACGGTTTCGTCGTACCATTATGTTGTTTTGTTCAAGGATTTCACTTGTAATGCAAATTTACAAATGGGAGCGCAAAATATTAGAGATGATAGTAATGTTAAATGATATTCAAAACGTGATAGAACTTGTAACTTGTGTGATGGCGACGAGGTACCACCTCAGTCCTCATAACCCGCTGTAAACGTTATCAACACTATTGAACATACATGTTATCTTAGTATATATCTTACTTATATACTACAAAATAAAATAATTTATATACTATAAAACTTAAAACGTTTTATAATCGCGAAAGCTTTTGTCGGGAAAATACAATTTGAAGGGGGTATATTTGATGAGGAGATTAGGGAATGAAGAGCAATGGTATGGGCAATTTGAATACAGTTAAAACATGTATTTACTCGTATATTCATAAATTTTACGACGCAAATTTTATTGCATTTACAAGCGACCAATATACCAGTTGTAACAGTTCATATCTTTATTGCACACTTCGAATAAAATATTATCCGCATTTTCACAAACATACTCAATATTACTTTACCTTACTCCAAGACACAGGAATTTAGAATCAAGATTAAGAAATAAATTTAGGTAGTAACTTTTAAATTCATTTGCACTGAACATTTTTATTAATTTGGATGGATCTACACTTAATTTGTACATGCAGAATGAAGAAGATAAAACACAAATCGGTTACAGAGTACTTTGTTCTTGTATGAATTATGTATTACATATAGGTAATTTATTTACAAACATGAATAGAAACGATGTACTACGAGTAAATAACGTATGTAAGGTATTTTAGAATAAAAAATAACTCCTAGTTTTGGTTCTAACATTCCCAATGCAAAAACTTTCGATCGAAGGGTACATTTAACAAAAGCGACATTTACATTATCTGTAGGCTACTATAGTAGACTACAGTTATACGGAACAAATCATACATTATTTTTGCTTTAAACTAAGGAAGGGGTAGTGCGTTTCACATTTCTCTAAAAGTGCCGTCTAATTAGCTATACAGAGCTTTCATAAATTCAATACAACTTGGCTCCAAAAATTACATGCTTAAATATTAAATAATAATTCAGTAAGAGGCGAGATTAATGACCTTACCATTGTTGTGATTTGAAACATAAACCGCTTAGAACTCACGGAAAATACAATGAAACACGGTAAAATCAAATTTGCATAAAAAATTAAACCTTCAATTGAAATGTTAAAGAAATTACTTCAATGACGTCAACAATTACAAAAAAAGAAAATTATCTACTACGAGCAATAAACGAACCAAGTTGTATCATTCAAAACACGCTAGCGTTGCGAACTAACGAATGCAAAACCAACGAAACCTTTGTATACATTTATTAAGAATACGATTTCAAACATTGAACAAAATTTAATCTTTTAATCATTTTTATCGAATTTATATAACGAATGCGTACGTCGGGCCCGTACGTTCGTGTTCGTGTGCAGTTCGTTGGTTCGCAAGCGAGCGCGAGCGCGTGCGCGTGCGCATACCTCCGGCTGCGGCTCCTCGCCCAGCGAGTCGCCGAGCGCCTCGGCCTGGCTCTTCATTATAGAATATATTTTCACGTACGGCGCCTTCAGCAGCTATGCGCAATCCCCATCATATATATTATATTAGTCACTCGTATATTGTCTCTTGTGTGGTTAATGTGTAAAGAACCGTGTTCATTAAGAGATTAAGTCGTCCGTGACATAGTGTTGTGGATATATAAATAGTAGTACGCTTTAAGATGTATAAATATAACAAATATTATCTTTAATACACCCATGAATATTATTTCTCCATAAGAAATAGGAATTATGATATTTCTGTTAAGTATATCAATGTGTTGGGAAAGCAATTTGTTGATAACATTCCAATTTGTAATAAAAGGAAAGGGCCAGCTTTATTATAAATAGATAAAAGTTCAAATAAATAAATGTTATTGTTTGTAATTACGGACATAAATTATATCTTTATTATTTTAAAACTAGCACAAATACAATTAGTTGTGCTATTGATTTCAAGATAATTCATATTTAGTCATGTCTTTATAAACCAAAATTGGGTTTTCTCTAGAAATAAAAAGAAGTGAAGTTTCAATTATGAAAGATAATTTCGATCACGTTAAGGCCTTCAAGAAAATTATGCAATTTTGAAATAAACAAACGAAAAACTATTTTAAAAGCTGATCCTACATAAGAAGATTCGCTCCATATACTTTCAGTTTTCAGTTTAGTCTCAATTCTGTCAGGGTCTTAAATTAATTTATAAACTTATGAGAGGTAATCCAGATTGTTTTGTTGATGTTGATAACGTATTGTAAACAAAAGTGGCTATTATTAATCATTATGTATGGCTAGTATAACTTTTCAAAGAACAAAGAAGGCGCATTGTGCACCGTCCTATCATATCGCTGTAAGCAGGATAATCCGTTAATATATTGCTTCGATATCGATCAAACGACAATAATAATTATTAAAATACAAACACATGATGCAAATAAATAGTAAAATCTTTTTTTTTTTCAAAGACCGCATATTTATCATCGCAATGTTGAAATAACCAATTAGCTAATCGTATTTTAGAGAATAAAACCAATAATAACGCCGATAAGGAGAGGTATATAACCATTTTGTTGACAACTATCATGTTAGCGTGTATGCACTTACGCCGCATGTTACGCGTCACAATCTTCGTATGGAATCACCAAATAAGTAATAATTAACGCGTGCAACCAAATAAGTACATGTCAGAAAAGAATATTATAATTGAAATCGTATATGTTCAATGTGTACTGTATCGTGGGATTGTGATAAATGCATTGTTATCGATGTGTCAAAGCTTTTAGTCACAAGTGTTTGAAACAAAGTTTAATGTTGAATAAATAGTTAAAGGTTTAGTAAATAAGGGTGTTTTAATAAGTATTTTAAAAACTTACCTCCCAAGACTCGCGTGTAATGTCGGATACATCGCCCGAGGAGCCAGTGCGCTCCTAAAACAAAATTCACTCATGAAACACTCAAGACTCTAGCGAAAATTAAGATATCAATTAGTCTGTGTGAATAATCTCAAATTATAATATAATATTAACCACCAACCGTTATCTTGATGCGCGCTGACAGCAAAGTAAGATAATATTAAACTTATTATTATATAAGGGCATTGTTTGTGAGCGATACGAGCGCTCGGTTTTGTGTAACATCTCAATTTATAGAAGTTCTGGTCGCTACCTCAAGGTCCGCATATTATTCCTAAAATCCAATGTCACAATTTCTTTTATAGGAAATATTTAGTTAAGTAGCATGAAGGGCCATGGTATAAAGTGGGCTATGGAGCCAATAAACATCCAAATTAACATCATTTATCATATATGAATTGCTCTTTTCAACATAACATACATGACGGACCGGACTAGACCAGCTCATTGCCAGCACTGGCTTATACTTCGAGGGGCAATCCATAAATTACGTCAAAGTTTTTTTCATAACATTAAAACGTTAAAAGTATTAACGGTAACGTTAAGCATTTTGACGTGTGATATCACAAATCTTACGGCCTTTTCCATTTTCCTTAACGTGTGACGTTATTTTGTAAGTGGCCTCTTAGTGGGGATAAGGGAATACAACGCACCTTCTGTCCAGGCTTGGCGTCATCGTCGTCCCACTCAGTATCGCTGTCGATCAGCTCGTACCCGTTAGCGGTAACATCGCCCAGCGGCCCATACCGGTCCGGCACCCAGTGAGTTAGGAACTTGAACAGATCGTCCACCCTACGAAGACAAACACGACACACTTCAATATTTACAGTCTATTAATTCTTAACAATCCTACTAATGTTATAAACGCGAAAGTTTGTAAGTATGGGCTGGATGTATGGATGTATGTGTGTTACTCTTTCACATAAAAACTATAATGGATTTTAATGAAACTTTATAATAACATAGTTTATACATCAGAATAACACATAGGCTATAATTTATAAAGATATTGTGTGAATTGCTCGAAATACTAATCCTGCGCAGACGAGGTCGCGGGCACCAGCTAGTCATATATAATTATGTAGACATTTATGTACTCGTATACCGAAAATCTGGGCTTGAACTGTATTCCATCACATAATATAGGTACATACAAAATGTAAATAATTACATGATTGAAGCATGTATATTGCCTGATTGAGTGCGTAAGTGAATGAATTAGTGACCTGTTCCGGGGCACGCCGAACCAGTACTCGGGCTTCATGCGCTTGCGGCCGTACGACATGAGCGGCGTGGAGCGCGGCAGCGGGCGGCCGGCCGGCTTGCCCATGCGCAGGCGCAGGTACAGCGGCGGGTCGTCGGACGCGCGCGCCGGCCGCGGGATCAGCTCTGCAAACACACATAGTTTTAAACAAAATACGAATGAGCCGTGATAGAACTAATACCGTTCGCCCGGGGAGCTCAAAACAGTTCAGCAAGTCTTGTGTTCTTTACTTTCCGTTTGGCGACGCTTTATTTGAGGCGACCATCTCAGTCCTCATGAATAGCAACGCATCTCTCTCTTTATAGATATTTAGATAAATATTTAGGTCTATAGGCCGACGACAAAAGGAGATCTTTATCAATTATGCAAAATATCACTATGCCAACAAATTTACAGGAGACCCAAAATACGTACTATCAAAGGAAGCGAAGAGATCCGGCATATCGTCCACAGAGACCATGCTGCGGTAGTCGAGGCGGGGCTGCGTGGAGCCCGCGCTCGACGTCGACTTTGTCTGCGAGCGTCCGAAACCGCCCAAAGAACTGCGCCTGCACATACACATAAAATTTTTTCAATCTCTTCGTATTATAATATCTGTGTACTTATATTTGCACAAACCAATGATTTTCAATTGTTTTAAATGATTTACTAATAGCCCCAGAGTGCCCAACTTACACCTGGCACGCACATGGGTACATTTAACGCTGGTTTTATTATAGTAACTTCTTTGTATACCCAATATATGCATATGCATAAATAAATACATTTCATTTTATTCCAAATTTTTTGTGAACAGTCCATGGGTATAAAATGTTAGATTTAAACCTTTGCTTCACATTTAAGCTAAAGTGGACACGTCGCTTTTAAAACATACGCCCACAATAAATAAGAACATTGTTGATATACTTGTGATTTTAAATAACATTTTACAAGTGACACTTCTCTAGCTACATGTTTCAAATTGAGACAACAAAAAATTACAAAATATTCTCCACCTGGAAAATCATTATCAATTCAACAACATTACATGAAGTTTAAAAAGACTGACATGCTACAATTTCACGGATCATAGTTAAAGGTGCTTTAGTATAATGCTCGTGGCAACAGTGGTAATGTTAACACACAACTGACCTGCACATCCATACTTTACCCTATGGTGAGGACTAGATGGGAAGAGTAACATACATAATACATAGTTTCGTTGTCATAAACTAGCGACAAGCCGCAAGACGGCACGCCACAGCGACAAGAAAATAAAACTTTCATAGAGAAATTGTTAAAAAGGTTCCAAAGAAATTTTGATAAGCAAGAACAAGCATAATCTACAAAATGATCTTATACTACAAGAAATCACTACGTTAAAACAACTTATAAAATGTAAACATATGTATAGATTGTGCTTGCTTTGTAGTGCATTTAAAACCAATATTTTTAGAAATGAGATAATAAAAGGTCTATTCTATAAAGCGTGTCGAATAGGCGCGCCGCCGGTGCAACATCTTGATAACATCAGAAACGAATATAGTGAGAAAACAGATCTTTCTAGAAAACTTGCTAACACTTCAATGAATCTAATTTCGTCCTAACACATATACAACATGCCATTCAGCGTAAATTGTTTAGATAAAACTCTAAGCGTTGGATTTAGGACGAAATAATTATGAATAATATTTTTTGTTTAAACAATTTGATTGTCCGAAATCCAGCAGTCGTAGACAACACAAAGTAACAAACACATTATGTCGGTGGAGATGTGCCAAATAACAGTGATAACGGACAGAACGGACAGAACTAAACACATTAGATCACAGCGACAGGGTTTATAAATTCGCTAATTATAAAAAGCTAAAGTTAACATAAAAATTAATTTCATAACATCACGATCGTAGAAAAAAAAACAGTAAACTTTTTTAAAATTAATTAAAAACAGCTGCAAGGCTAACAAAACAATCAAAAGCGTACAAAAAATCTTACATATACTTGAGAAATTAACATATTATAATTACATTATTAATAGAAAAGGCACCTTAACACCAAACACAATAAAGTCTAAAATCAAATGAGCGAACTCATGTCGCTGTGATCGAATTTTTTGTTCAAATGCAACACAGAACGGAGTTGATATATCGAATCTTGTCAACGGAGCGTCACGTACCCCGATGCGAACACGTCGTGGGGCCCCTCCTCCGACGGTGTTTTACTCAGGAACAAACCCGTCCCGAACTCCACTAGGTTCATTGGCGAACTGTGCACGTACACACGTACACGTACAAACGTACACGGACACACCCCACACCAATGAACGTAGCGAGTTATTGTAATTCGACGATCCCGGTTAGCATCCACGGTAGCAAAGGAAAAATTTAGGATTGCAATATTAATTTTTCAATTACTTCGACGTGCATGTGTATATGTGTGCTCTTTGTTAAAAAAATCGATTACACTTGTCTCAATAGGTTCAAATGTATAAGTTATGGGGATTAAGAATAAGTTTTTTTGTTTTGTGTATAGGAAACAGTTAAATTTAATTCAATAAAAATTCAACTATTTCCTAAATAAAACAAACACCATGGTCAAGAAAATTCGTATACATAAAAAAGTTGGTTCATGAGAAGTTTTAATGACGGTTTAATTATGCTCTTGTTAATAATATTGCTGAGTTATTATTATAATTCTAGAGACTAATTCCTATACTAAAAATTTATTTGCATGAGCATGGCCGAGTATTGCTTTATTGTATTATCTGTTTTTATACTTCATAAACATTCATACAAGTAGGTACACTGCTGAAAATATAAGGCATCATTTTTGGAGCTAAATTTATTTTACAAAAACGGGCGCAAATCTCGTGAGGATTAATCCAAGTTATTGTTTAACATAATATATACATTCGGTAAACTTACACCGAAGTGCTATCATAACAAAAATTATGTTTTAAAATGATATTTGTGTGATAATGCAAGGTTATCTCACACGCATTGTGTTAATACCTGAATCACTGTCCACCAAAACAAAACGATAATATTGAATTATTTAATGACATGGACTATAATCTATTGTTACAAGCATCAATCATACCTGACTTTTCAAGTTTATAAAAATGAGTAAAAATGCAAGTTTGTGCAAAATATACATGTATTTAACGCAAATCTTTATTGTGTTATGAGATTTTTCAGAGATAAGTATACGTCAATTTTCATTAGTGCAGTACTGTAGTGCTGTACAGATCAATTTACATCAACATCTGAGGTAAAACATGTCACATAATTAATGACAAAATCCACCAGTCAAAAGTAATCAATGGCAATATAATTACTAAACTAACGTTCAGTTGCAAAAACTTCATCAGCCATAATATCTTCATCAGTCTGCAACCAGCTTTATTGTAACTGGCATACAGAGAATCAAATAACTTATCAAGTTTTTAACTTTAATGAAGATTTTTGCAACTGAGTAAACTGAGTTGTAAGTCTTATATTACATTATGTAAATTTTTATGAAGTATTCGGCAAAATAAAAATGAAGTTACCTGTTAAAAACTTTGGAGAAAACGCTAGTGGAATTGTGGCTATCGGCGGAGGTGGGCAGGGAGTCGGCCGCCTGGGAGCCCGGCGAGCCCTGCGCGCCCGCGCCCTCGCCCGTCAGCCCCTCCACCCACGACAGCGGGTACGAAAGCCGCTTCAACATCTGACGTAACCATAATGTTTTGATACAGATCTAGCTTCAAGTTTTAAATAATGTATTGATTTTGATTTTTGATTTTGATTGGGTGTTGGGTATGACTAGAGTATGTGGGGAAACATATTGAAGAATAATTTAAAAAAATTAATTCTTCAGTATACGTTTAAAATAGCTATAGTTTTTCGAGAATAAGCGAGACCATTGTGAAGCCAGTGATAGTAAAATAACAGACTAG
>DWQK01003038.1:0-12120 GCA_018231225.1 Noctuana stator | reverse complement strand
AGGGAATATATGCAGTGCAGCCTTACATCAAGACATCCATCGAACCATGAAGCTAATAAGTTAACACAACATTTATTAACTGGTTCTTAGGCGGTACGAAGTTCGCCAGGTCAACTAGTTAATTATAACATTTATTGAATTTAACTATCTGAATGGGTAAGCACGGATTGAGTTATATCTTCTTACTAACACTATATTTGTCTGTATCTATATACAAAACTAATTAGGAGTAGGACAAATCTTTTTTCTTTTTTCTAGATACCAACTCCAGAAAAATAATGAAAAAGCGATGATCGCTCTTTATCTTTGCTATTAAAGCGTTATAAAGCATTTATACCTTTGTACTTCAGTAGTTTAATGCCTTTAACTTAGATCACATTTCTTACGTAGTGTGATAGCTTGCGACTCACACTGCAAGCGGGGCTCTGCGCGCTTTAGTAGTTTAATACAAGTATGTGCCTTATAAAACCATTTTAATTCATTATAAAGATAAATCCGTAATCAGTCAGCTTAAGAGTTTGGAGTTCGAATCAATGTGAACCGAAGTAATCATTGATATTAAACCTCTTTCATGAGATTCATCAAATAAAAGTCCCCCTAAGCAACCATTAACGTGACACGACGACCCGCTCGTGAATAATTGCCCTCGAAAGGGCTTCCGATCCATAAAATTAGAATTTTTATTAAGGCGTTGAATTAAAAGCGTATTTAGATCGTAAAACCTCACGCGAATTTTTCATGCATAAAAGATCTTTCCTCACCATGTGATGGAAATTTTAAATGAATTGTGGCAGAGCGGACCAAAATTACACATTTTAACATAAAATTTTCACAAATTGGTACATTTAATTAAAGGTATACCACCATAGGCTAATGACAAAGATAAAACAGTTTATAGCCCGTGTAGAGTAGTGGTTAACATTTCGGTCCACTATTCGAAGGTTCCTGGATTCGATTTCCCGCGAGGCAGAAATTTTAATGACAGTTTAGATTACTGTTCTCGGTAGGGAGGTAGCTTTAGTGCCATTTGAGGGTTTATTATAAAAGTTTGCATAACTTTGAACTTTTAGTATAGGTAATATAGTGATTGTGTAAATTGAAACCAATTTCTACCTCCACAATAAAAGCATAGCGCAAAAAAGAAGAAAAATGAAATTATAAAATACAACCAGGATAAAACAATCGCCCGACAGATAGTGTGGACAAATAATAGTGATATCTTGTGGAGAACAAGAGAAATATTAACGTAAGGGATGTACGAGGGAAGGCAAGTATTTCAAAGAGAATTTCGTAATAAACGTCGGATCTTACAATAGACGATTTCGACGAGAAGAATAAAATATAAAAGATAACATGTTATGAACAACGTGAAACAGTAATGCGTTCATACAATAATAACGCATTACATTGAATTATTACAAAAGTAAATTACAAATTATGCTGATTTAATTGTATACAGAAAATCAAAATCCAAATTGAGACTGCAAGTTTGAGGTGCAAGAGAAAGAAGCTGGCTAATAAAAACTATTTTGGTAACTCGTTTAAAATGTTAGTTAAATTCCAAAATTGTCTCTATTCACGACTCACACTCACCCGCCACCAGATTTCGTAAGGCCTACTAATGAAACGTTAAATTAACGTATAGTCAATTAACTATTGAGTTTGTAAAAGGTTCATTATTTCCTTTAACTTGTTATACAGTTAACATTTCAAATAAAGAATATTGGCAACGTTGACCAATTAGTGACGACAGTGTTGCCCGTATTCACACTTATCCTCCCTAACAAAATATTATTGTGGCGGGACTTCCCCGGTGGGCGCGAAAGATAAAATTATACCTCGTTTGCACCTCATCGTCTACGGTACGAAAGGTGTTTGTTCAAGATCCACTAACAAGGAACTCACCTGTGTAATCTCTCCGTTCACGAGACAATGCCATTAAAAGTTTATTCACGCGACACAGTCATATTCGCATAATGGAACTTGGGGGAGTTATTTGCATACTAAATGACATGTATTTAATACAGAAGCGTTCATCGAAATCACATATCTGAGGGCCTAGTACGAGTTTTAACAGTTTACTGTAAACTAGATTGGGTTTCGGTTTGGCCCATGCATCTACTATCAGCGCTCCTAGCGAAAAAATGGAGAACCAAAAGTGGACCGTATTCATTGCTCGCTTTCTTATTGAAATACAACTTTGTATTGTACGAGGTTGGCAATGTATAGCATGATAGTTAGCTCGATCATGTTTATCTAAACTGCCAAAACTCGTACGAATGGCTTCGTGTATCCAAAATCATGTAGTTTAATAACATGAAGTGTAGTTTTTCGATGACGTTATATGCTTTATAAGATAATTTTATTGAACAAATGAAACTTGAACAATTAAAGTAATTAAATAAAGTTTCCTTAATGAACCCACACATTCATAAGAGTTTACAAGAACATACTAAGTTCTAAGAAACTAGTTCTAACACTAGAAACTTACAAAACATTGCAGCGCGAGGATGCAAGGAGGCTAAAGTTTCCTTCATACACTTTATGCAAAAGTTTGAGTAATGACGATGAAAAGAAGAAGACTTGGTTACTCGATTTAGTCCAGAGTATATAAAACATTCTAGAATTAGAAGTCTGGATTTATAGATTATTTAAATTTTACCTAAGCATGTAACGCTGAACGTTTAAGGGACTATTAGACTTACGATAGATATAAGAAAACTAGCAAGAACCTTCCTTAAGAATATTAAAAGGGCAGAAGCTAAAACCATAGACCACGACTTGGTGGTCGGTGGCTGAAACGCTGCACGTCCTTTACTAAATACCAGCAAGATACATTACATTTCTATTAGTAGAAGAATTTCTAAAGTTTAATTGCGTGAATACCACCTTTCTCACCCACAGAACTGCCTTAGCTGCCTTTGTAGGATTATGGAAAGTGATGAATTGTGGCCTAAAAAATGTATGAAGTGTTACGAAATTCATGAAATGATAATCGTATTATAAACTAAAATGTTAATATCGAAACGTGCTACGCTATTTCGCAGACCTGTGTCTTTGTCAAGAATAATAAAATGTTTCATTTAAAAGTATATAAAATACCAAAGAAATATAAGATTAAAAACTAAAACACACCTTGTATACCAGCTCAATTGGCAAACACCGAAGAAAACCATGATCAAATATTGACAGAAGCCCCACCCCGTAAGCACCAACCGTTCTAATCAATGATATATAATCAAAATAGTCAAAATACGTAAATCACCATACTCATTCTACTTGTTTCTCAAGCATAAAATTAGAAAACGAATAGTAAAGCAAACTAAAATGATGAAGCTATTATTAAAATCCAAGCAAAACTTACTATAAGGTTGTGGTCTCCCGCCGGTGTACTGAGGTGACTGCAGCAGAGGAGCACTTCTTTGCGCTGGCTGCACGTCTTCGGACACTGCGGAAGAAGAATTTGAGTACATGTGTATGATATAAATAGATACTTATATAAATATATCTACCTATTTATGTAGCCTTGAATACCATACGGGTATGAGTGAGGACAAATCTAATAACGCTTGCTTGTCTTCAGTTAGTAGTTTGAGTTGGTATCCTAACGGTTTAGATTTTCGAAGTTATAACCTTGATTAATGTTACAGATTGGGACCAGAAGAAAGTCTGCAATAATGCAATGGATATTGTTTATAACTTTATATAAGCGTATATTTTTAGTTCCGATTCGGCCTAGAAATTAATGAAAAAACAACATTGGAGTTCAGGATAAAAATTTTGAGATTACGGCTAAATATAACCGAAGTTGGCATTTCAAAACCAAAACAGCTAAGCCCAAAGACAAAGATTAGACAGCAGGGGAAAAGTAAACGTAAAAGATTTTTTAAAGAGGCTTCAATACACTTTACTGTCAATTGAGGGGAACAAAATACCAGTGTGTCGAAGTTTCCAAATTCCGAAAGGTACATCCTATTTCAAAAATCTCTATTTCCGGTACCTTCCACTTTCAAAGTCAAAGCCTTAGCTCGTCGGCGGCGGTCCGTACACAAAAATTGAGAGTTCATTGCAAATATTGTATCGGTTCCGACAGCGCCGGATCGTATCAAAACAAATTTGCATAAGGAACGGTAGACTTATATTTACTCTATTTTGGATCAACGGAACTTTGTGGATGCGAATATTCACCCATTTCATTTTGCGATATGATCCATTTGAATCCGCGATTTGTGTACATCGTAACCGATATACAAAGTTAAGTGGCTTTGATTTCAGTACCTTTCCAAAACGGTTCCGTCCTTTGTCGGGCATTTTAAGCTAGTAGTCCCAATTGTTATCATAGATTAGTTATTAAATTGTCCCTACTCCGATTTTAAGAGTTAATTGGATTATGCTCCAGGCTCCCAATTATTAGGATAATATATTTCGTTTTACACATGGAAATCTACGAAGTTAACAAAGACTCTCGTTAAGTATTGCTTATTTAAATCAATAAGTTGAAACACGCAAATACAACAGACCATCAAATCAATCAATTACTTCGGCTCAAACAAAAATTGCTCTAAAAATGTTAATAACAATATTTTTTTAATTGATAATGACAATTTAGTTTTTCTTTAAATAAGAACAGAAAGACCTTTACAGAGAAATACTTGAGACCACATCTTGAACAAACAAAGCTAACAAAGCTCTCGGTTTGGCGATTCGTGAAACAATTAAATTAGAATCCAAAGTAAACAACAAAATAATTAAATTAAAACAGGGATAAGTTCGCCAGAGGAGAGGTTCATCGGGAACTAAAGTAGCAAGTAACAACTAGAAGGAAACGTAATTGAAGTTTCTCCAGGAAGCAGTTTGCGTTAAAACGGAACTATTAACTGTAGGGTCCATTCTATTTTCTGATAAAGAAGATACAAAATTTTAAGAAAGGTGCAATCTTCGATAAGCTTTTGAGCTATTTAGGGTTAGATATCCAAATGAATTTAGATTTCTTTCCGCGGTCTTGTTGTGTGTGTCTTTGTGTGTGTACATGGCATCCTTGACACAGGCAATCGTGTGGGGCTAAGAGTGAGAAGCGTTATTAAATATACCATAAAACTATATTTTAAAATTAATCTATAGCACAAATCAAAATGGACAAGACAATTACCCACAGGTAAGAATTAAAAAAAATACTGCATTGATTAGTATGAAAAGCACAATACATTTAATTATAATCAATATCTACATATGAAAGCCAAGAATTTTTATCTTAGAAATGTATTAGAAAAAATATCTTACCCATGGGTCTAAGCATTACAAACAAAGTTAACGTGATCAGGTACATTATATGTAACTCCGGTATCACCCATTGGAACCAAGAGAACCAGCATTAGATAAACCTACAGTAACATTTGGAATTCTGCTGAGCGTCAATAGATTCTTTGGATTAAAACTGTTCATAATTCCGCAAACCAAACTTACGAGTAATACAAAACAAAAGATAAATTTAGATTCAACTTCGAAGCAATCATTGGCACATATAATTGCCAACGGTGGTTACGATTTAAAAATGCATCCAAGATATAGTGTCCAAGGCAAGGTACCAATGTTTGATGCCAGAGTTTGCGGCGTTTCAACCCAAGACTTACCAGAAACGCGTGTCAACAGAATCTCTTCACGTCGACCATTAGCCCCCGTCACTTCCCTGCACATATAAAAGACGAACACACTCTTATATCATCCTTTGTTTTATATCGTTAACTGCCATATCTCTATCTCTGACATGTCGCATCGCAAATAGCGTTAACTGTGCATGCCAATTCCACGATAGTTATACAAAGCTACAAAAAGATATAATAAACAACCAAAATATATGTATAATTATCCAATCTGAATATTATAATCTTCATATACTTTTATCGTGTCTGATGCTTTGACTTTTTTTGTGTCTTGTGTCTTGTTTGAATGTATTTCTCTGTCACTGTTCGTAGTTTCCTGTCCGGCTGTTTCTGTTACGTTCTCTTCACAAAGCTTTATGTCGTCTATTGGACCAATAAGAGTGTGTTTGTCTTTAGTTTTACATGTGCATGGAATCTCATATTAATATATCGTTATTTTTATTTCACTGTACGGTCATAGACTTGAAAGATTCACCACGATGAAATACTGCCACTGTTCTATTAACAACTAAGTTCTTTAGTTTAAAAATTAATTTAAGTTCCACTTTTCAACAACTTGTTTTCTACAATACATTACGTTGTTTTAAAATTTACTCGTATTGAAATAAAATTTTTATACATTTTCAAATGGCTTTAACATGTTCAATCTGAGCTTAGTAAAAAGGTTTCAATTATCTTAAACTGTATGACATTTGAATGCTAGAGATAAGTTAACTGGGCGTTTTACTATAAGAATCAAAATGAGCTACATTCAAATAAAAAGTACACTTAAATTCTTCAGTAGGTATGCCAGTCGTAGTGAACCTTTCAATCATCTGGTGTAGGTACAGTATTGTTATTAGTTAAAAACGCTGTTGTGGATGCATTAAATATAGCTAATGTAAAGCTAAACAGTAAAATACTGATAAGCTGAGGAGAAAATTGCGTTACCAAGAAAAGCGTACATGTTATTGTTTCAATTTACTTCTTAAACCATTTCAGTAATGATTGATATAAATCAATTTGATGTGAATTGAAACAATGGCACTATTGTTAATGTAACAGTCAGTAAAAACGTGTCTAAATGAGGACGAAAACAATAATATATTTCTAACAATATTAAATTGCCAATAATAATAGTTTTTTTATTTCCAAAATATTTAAACAAAAGAATATTTTAAGTTGCTTCAACAAAATTTTGGACGATTCAGTTAAAAACATGCAAACATTTTGTTTATTAATCGCGCTAGATACTGGCTTAGTCCGTCCTCATCTAGACAAGTTTGTAAGCAATACGTACCATATTATGTTCAGTCGTAGATACCCAAAGCATTGTACCTGTATAATTGTGATCGTGTTTTCCTGAGCAGACGTCGATTGAAGTGTTTCGCTTGATGATATAGTGACAATAACAGGATCTGACCACCGACTGATTGGTTCGTTCATTGAAGTATGTATATTGAAACGATGAGATAATGTTATAAGAGAGAATTGAAAATTACAGTTTGAAAACAAACAATAACACAACAGAAACACATGCATCCAAACGAAACAAGTAATAAATACAATTCACAAGGTGAAACTACGACCATGCATTTGACCACACATTTGAACTAAAGGTGTTACAAGTAATAGGTTGGATCGCTTATTAACATTATTATATAATAAATAGTAGTCCAAAAGATACGTGAGCGTATAAGGTTATTTATTCAGTAACAGTAAAATAGATTCGTGAAGGTGATTTGCCACGGACGTGTAAAAGCGAGGCAAATCGGGCGAGTGAGCGTCATGACTATAATAATATGATTAGAAATTTATGGTCGGATAATATTGGATGTATATAAACGTAAATATGTTGTTCATTTATATATTTAATACAGTACACTTATAGCAAAAGAGAATGTCAACAAAATCTTTTAAAATATCCAAAAAAATTAGTATTTCCTCCAATTCACCACTGGAGATGTTTTGTATGTGGATTCGTGGATCGTGAATGTCAGCAAACGGTAGTGTTAGAACTTATTTATCAATGTAAATGTTTGAGTGTTCGCTGTAAAACCGATTTTTTTTCCAATAAATAGACTAGGGTTTAACTCGAATTTTGTCTAATGGCGACAGAAGGTAGTGAAGGTACCTATTCACTCTTGCCTTGAATAACAAGTGACAAACTAAAATATGCCACCATTTCAAACAACGACATTGATATACCATCATAAAATATGGACGATAGCAGGTCATCGAACTCCGACCTGAAATCTAGCACAATCAAACCTACGATCGATACCAGGTTGAATTCTAAACTAACCCCTATAATGACCGAAGTTTAAAATGACATTAGTCTATAGTATTTCGACAATAAAACCACCATGCCTTACATGTACAAATGTAATCACCGTTAAGTATAAATTAAATACAAATATTTTTGTTGGCCCAATCCAAAGCTATATAATTTCGCGCGCACCAACCAATTTCTATGGCCAAGAACGATTCTGCAAACTGGCTTACATGCTCGTTTGATACTCATTTCAAATAAAATAAGTAATATAATATAGTAATAATTTTAACAGTTTTAAACCTACACTGAAGCCAAGCCACCCACCCTAATGGCAGCCTTTAATAAAATTCATCGAAGAAAACCTTCTAGTAAACGCTCTCCAGCCTTTAAGAGTGTAAGTACTTTTAAGATAACAGACTCATAGACCCTTGTAGAAAAGAAAATCAGAGACGAAGCTCCTTATTTCATTTTCTTTAAAAGGGCAAAGCTTTAATCTTATTTTGATAATGCAATGTTATTTTATAATATAGTCTATTGATTTATTTTTTATTAAAGGACTGCTGACTATCTCTCTCTCTCTCTCACACACACACGCACGCACGCACGAACGCACGCACGCACGCGCACACACACACACACACACACACACACACACACACACACACACACACACACACACACACATACACACTCACACATAGACCACACATAAGCACATGAAACCAATGATGTAATCTATTTGATTAATATTGTCGACTTGGTGGATGAGCGGGGTACCCAGTAATACGGGAAATCAACCCAGTACAGGGGCCCTTGCGACCTGTTTCATGTACTATGTTTTAATCAATAAAAACATTTTTAATTTTTTAAAATTACGATATTCTCTCAAAACTAGTTAGTATGCAATAAAATTGTGACTTAAACTGCTACGAAATATGTAATAGCCAAATCTATTTATCCGTTGACGCAAATATTCATCCAATCGCAATTGAAGTGCAAATGCAGCTATCGGCTTACACGAGCGACAAGTCTAAGCAATTTACAAGAACTTCCCTCAACTTGCTTCTTTTTCTCTCGTGGTTTTTGACGAGGGTCGTATTATGATCATGTAATTCTCAACACAATGCTGCCTTCTTATTTTCTCAAGCTATGTGGATTGTGCACTCGTATAATTAGACCAGGCGACCGACGTTCGCCGTCGTCCACAGTCCAGACTATAATCCCATTGATCTATGTTTTGACATTTGGCAACGAGACGCATAGCGGTTCATGGCACACAATCACCAGACCGGCTTAAATTATTTGCAAAAACGATGTAACGTAGAAATTCTTTTTAGAGGCGAGATGAGAAATTTTTCATGGTTGACACTGTTGGTCAGATAGGAACGTTGTACTCATTTATTTTATTGCCTTCAACCCTTTTTATGTCCTGCTGGGCACGGGTCTCTCGGTGTGTGATGTCGTCAAACCGCTCAAAGGGCCTCCGATCAAGTTTAATAACTGTTATCTGTTGATTACAACCGGAACCGACGGCTTAACGTGAATTCCTAAGCACGGAAGCGCGCATGAAATTTGCCACTAGCTGTGACCCATCAGACTATCGGCCGCGCCCGACGTTGCTTAACAATGAGATTGCTTGCGATCCACACTACGCGGGGCTATGCGTGCTCCATTATTTCATTACATTTCATTATTAGATACTGTTGTTACGACCAAAATACAGCTAGGGCATCTCTGCCTCACCTAAGAGGCGACTGAGGACAACGATTAGGCAATCATAAAAGGCAAGAGTAACGACAAAAAAGTTGACGTCGAAGCCGAGGAAAGTTAATATTGCCATAATCCCCGACCGATGTCCGAGACTTGTTGTTTCATTAAAACTTTTAATGAGGTCACGAAGTTCATTACAAACGTTGCCATGGGTTCTCCGGCTTGGGGTTCTCGTGTTTATTTAACACAAGATTGAGCCAGTCGTGATAATATTGTTAATGGTCTTAATGTTCCTGAACGACCCATGCACGCAAGTAGTCAAGTTTTCGGTATATGTATACCGGGTATAATAGTTAAGTGCGCACATGCGATTATTCCGTTACCAGATATCAAAAAACTTTAAACTGATATCGAAAGTACTTTACCTAATAAGTAAAATGACAATAATAACTTTTTAAGAATAAAACGAGAAATATCCAAATATTTTACATTAAAAACTCCTATACACGGTGACAAGTACCACAGACAATAGAGCTCTTCAAACTTCAGTTAACTATACTGCACATGAGAAGATAAAACGCACCTTTTCAAACATAGCCCTGTTCAATAGAGCCGCAGCTGCCGTTGCAAAACCCTAATACATAACACACAACTTAATTCGACCACAAAACAACTGATTTCTTGAATCACCTCATTAAAATCCTCGAACAAATATTCCTTTACAACAACGAGCAGCTTAACGTTACGCTTCACAATTTTTCAAACGAACCGAATAAGTTGGACGTGTCTTCATTCGACGAGGTAAATATTTATTTACAGATACTACCACGGTTTTCTTTGATATTTCATACCTTTAATAAGCTCGCTCCGGGGCGGATGTTCACCTACTAACTAATGACGGGAGTACAATTTTATTGAATACCTACAATGTACATGTACGAAATATATTTGAATACAAAAATGCAAGTGTAAATGAAATTCGTGGCTGAAATGCGATGAAAGAATTACTAGTTTCAGAGATACGAAGGAATGAATATTTTTAGAAAGCTTCACGAGTGAAGGGGTAACCAGAACTACAGATAAAAGAAAACCGAAATAAACAAGTCTCAAGACTTGTGTAAACGCTAACAAATAATACTTACTGTTCAATTAATATAACTAATTATAATCATCAATTGCGTGCGTAGCCCTGCTGGTAGTGTACTCGTAGATCGAAAGCGATTTCACTGTTAAGCAACGTCGGGCGCGGCCGGTACTCGGATGGGTCACCGCTAGTGGCAAATTTCATGCGCGCTACCGTGCTTCGGAAGGCAAGTTCAGTGGTCGGTGCTGGTTGTGATCGTTAGATAACAGTCATTAAACCTGGTCGGAGGCCCTTTGGGCGGTCTGACATCCGACACAGGTTGGTCTCTAGCACCCACCAATCTGGAAGGCCTGGAACAACGAAAGTATGCTTCCAGGCCTTCCCCAATTGTGGAGAGACCCGTGCCCACCAGTGGGACATAAAAGGCAAGAAGGCAGTTAAAATATTTGTATAACCAAAAGTTATTGCCTTTCTTTGGTTGTGGATGACTGGCAAGTTTCTGTACACCGTACGAATCACAGACGTGGATACAAATCGTCCGAACGAACGCTTTTTGGAACTACTGGAAGCGAGAAGGCATCTCTTCATGCTCGTGTGTATCTCTGCATTAGTATTCATGCCCCGACCAACTCGTATCGGCCCCCAGCCCCGATATTTTATTCAATTATATGTAAAAACCCGACTTCTTGTATTATTCGGTCGCCTCATATCGCCCGGCGACATTTTGCGAACGAACGAACCCAAATCGTGTTGCATTCTTATTGAAATACGAATAGATATTGATATTTTCATTATAATCGTTTAATGTATCGGACTTATTGAATATTAAAGATTATTTTAAAGAGACTTTTGAATATCAACAATGCATCAAATAACACTTAAGTCTTAACTAAGATCATCCATGATTAGATCACTGTAATTTCTCCTGAACAATTATTACATAACAGCGAAAAATTGCTGGCAATCGTGAACGAAGTCTCTATAGCAATATGTGTCATAATAGTATATCATACTAGTAATAACGACCTATATACAAGATACAGTGATAAATCATCAGTACGAAACAAGATGGAGCTATTTGGTGACAAATACTCTTCAAACACTCCTAAATACAACAAACAAAACGCAACTCACGTTGCAAACGAAAATAGCATGGAAATCTAAGATGGAGCTCCATTTGTTTAACGACACCGCAAGTGCATTTGTCTTCGTTTGAACGTCGACATCTCACGCGGTCAGAGTAGAATGGAGAAGGAGAAAATTACCCTGAACAGTTGAGTACCTACTGCTATATTTAGATATGGATTTTTCAAACTGCCAACCAGATGGCAATTATTATTGAATACCTACAATGTACATGTACGAAATATATTTGAATACAAAAATGCAAGTGTAAATGAAATTCGTGGCTG
>DWQK01003037.1:0-12123 GCA_018231225.1 Noctuana stator | reverse complement strand
GGTTACAAGGAATGTTGTCATGCATTTGTGTTCATGATACCTTTCCCAGATGCCTTGAAACCTCCGAAACTTAATCGTCAAGCTCCCAAACCTCGTTCCGAATTTGTATGTTATATTGTGTTACCGGGAAAGTACTATTGCCAGACTCATATTTATGCGGGGAAATAACTGTTTAAGACTAGTTAGGAATAAAATTTACACTGTGTTTTATCGCGTGAGAACAAATAAACGTCTTTCAAACGAAAAACACTTTAATTTTTTTGTAAATAATTTTTATATTCCAATCATTTTGATTATACCGTGCTGCATTTCCGAACCAAACTAATGGTTAATGGTTTTTTTTAATAATTTTCACTGAAAAACTATATAAACATTTTTAAATCTGCATTCCATTGATTGCAATTAATGTTTTTTATCCCATGCCTAAAATGGTCATTACATTATTTTCTTACTTGTTACTTGAGGTTTATAAAATAAACTTTGTTCACATATAATTTCTTCAAATGATTTTAAGACGCCGTCTTCTACATAAGCTCTCTATTATAATCCTTAGGCACTTTGTTTCCTTTTAATTACTATCAAAATCAAGGTTGTCTTACCTGAAACAATAAATTAAATATTAACAAAACATCTCGAGTTTAATCTAAAGCAAATATTACGTAGCAGGCTTTTGCGGAATATGTTATGGATGTTAATAAGTATGGATGTTAGTAAGTGTGATGTCTCAATCTATCATACTTATGTGATGTGACAGAAAGCAAAGTAATCAATTCAGCTATCTAGTTTTCATGTTAACTTTTAATTTATATTGAAGACTAACAATAAGTAACATTTGAAGATACACTTGCGCAATTCTGGTAACTAGTTAAATAAGTAACCGCCTGTAACACTTAAACACGAAACATTTCAAGTATATTTAACAAAAAGGAAGTATTGTTCCTTTGGAGTGTTTAGGTTCTTTATTATCGATACGATTCGACATAGGTAGGTATACGTAAATATGTAGATATTAAACTACTCGTAATCATTCTTTGTGCCTTTAACTTTCATGACAGTCACTAGCAGTTATAAATGGAGTCGCATTACTTTATACTAGCGTAGAAATGTAGATTCGGCCGATTCTGCAATATTCAGAAGAATTGTACATAAAAGATGAATATAAAACATGCAACTTGACAAGTGGATACTCTATTCATAAGTGTACGGCCAAGCAAATGTAAGCTCTATTGTGCAAGATATACAAAACAGTATTAGCTAACAGAGCATTGTAACGCAAACTACTGATCGTGCTTGTTCTTATGCCGAGGATCCTCACGACACCTTTGAAGCCGTTTCAATTTCATCTACGAATTAAATTGGGAGACGTATTGTTATAGCATTCGATAGATAAATAAGTACATGACTGTAATAGTAATGTGATATTATTTATTCTTATCTCGTTGTTGTTTCCATTTGGGACACGCCTAATTTGAATAGTCTTTACTTAGAGAGATAAAATTAATGTCGATTTAAATGCTATTTGTCTATAGATAACCACGATTTCTGTTCCTCTGTCTGTTCTTTGGACTTCTTGCTATTTACATGTTTATGCTAACATAATTCAAAGTTAGTACTTAATGTGTGTGTGTGTCTCTTTTCTACTTGCTCTATTTGCACTATTTGTACAATCTTATTGCATTATCTTGTTACTGTAGAAAATACACTACTTTCGCAATGTCTCGGTAAATAATACGGTTGAAGTGAGTAGGTATAATAATCATAATAAAGCTTCGTTAGCTTTAGCAAAGTTCACGTTATTGCTACGTAATATTATACTTATACGATATTACCTTTAATAGCAGCCTGCATAGCGCAAGATGAGGGACCGTCCAGAAAATCCCACAATTACAATCCACTAGGCCATCAAACAAGCTCCGTTTACAATCACTAGGACTTCACATCTAAATATCACGCTTATGTTTACCAAATTATATCATTTATTTACATTCGTTCGGCATTCCAAGGTGTAAATAATACAATCACTGCTAAATGGGGGACTACGCGTTGCAGTCACGCGGTGTGTTTTAGTTGAAGATGTTATAGGAAAACGTGTCGAAACGTGGTTTTAGATGAAGGAAGGTTTCTGATATGTAAGCGAAATGGTGTAACGCGACGGGACGCGGCGGTGGCGCGACTATGACTGGCTAGGGCGGGCGGCGCGCAGTACGGGGTGCCCCCGCCCCAGCCAACGTGCCGGGACGCCGATACAAAATTAATACTTGTTTTGCTAAGAGCGATTTCGATTTGTCGGGCCCCAAATTTGAAAAGTTGGATCTTGTTAGCAATTAAAGTTGTCTTAATATATACTTGTACTGTAGAGCTAAGAGCCCTTTCTGAGTTGGCTTCAGGCGCCCAGTGCTCTCATACAACACTACCGAACATTTGCTTCCAAGTTTTGTAAAAATATACCTATTATTATATTGCTTACAAATAGCAACACACTTTCTGAAATATTTAAACAATAGCTACAAATTATTGAAAGATTAATTAATTAAAGGTAATTTTGAATAATAATAATTACGTTAGGAGAAAATAACAAATTGATATGTACATATAATGACATGGTTGGTAATTGGTAAAACTAGTACTTACTGTTCGCTTGATAGGTGGTATCACTTCTAAACCTGCAAGACATGCTTGCCTTTCGGTAAAGAAATAAAATTAAAAATTGCGCCACACCTATGAATAAACTCGCAAAAACTAGGCAAATTTTATTCCGAATCCGATAATCCTGAGCACACTCTGCACAGTAAATCCCGTCTGAAAGAGTCATTTTACATATTCACGGTCTACAGTAATTTATATACCTATCAAAGTATAGAAAACTTATTGCAAGTACCTGTGGAACCATTACAAAGGAACCACAGCTCAATTTTTATTAAACTGGAACAGTCCCAATATTTTTCAAAGTTTGTGGCGAAAACTTCCATTTCCATCATTTACCAACTCACACGGGAATGGCCCAGCGTAGACTCGTTTGCATGACATTAAAATATATTCCTCTCTCAATATTTCCAACCTACTTATCACTTATTTACTGATAGAGTTAGGTAGATTCAAATATGTTCTACTTGTAGAGTTGAAAGTATAGCTAGAATTTCGTGACAACTAAAATTGTGTCCTGCATAATATAATCAACGGATATTAGTACTGGTATAGCAAAATAACAGACAATATAATACATGCTTTTTATCCATTAGTATTTCTTCCATAAGTAAATCAACTGAAAATTCGAAATCAGTGCTATGCACTGTAGATTTTGTAAAATACCCTTGTAGTACAGGGAGTAGTAGTACGGTAGTACAATGCCTGGCTCGCCATTAGAAGGGTCCTGGGTTTGATGCCCAGCGAAGCAGAAACTTAAATTTATATTTCACTACAAGGCTTAATTACGTTTTTAGTCTGTTTATCTGTAACAGACAAAAAACGTAAAAAGAAGCATGAAAAAGTTGAAAATCATAATTTTTTGTTTAATTATGATAGAGAAAAGAGAGGTGATCCTGAAATCTCGTGCATTTCAGCGAGGACAAATATTGTGACAAAGGCCCGTCAGACAAGTTCTGAACAAGGTAGCAAATACGAGAGCCCAGCTCACCTATGTATGCCGGATGAGTCTACATTTTCACATTCGTTTTGTGTTTCGGGTCATTCGAGGATTTGTCTAAGCGCGAATGTTTCTATGGTTGTACTAAAGACAATAAAGATCAATACAAGAAAGTAATAGATTTTCTCCATTTCCATCTTTCCCGTTAAGAGGAAAGGAGAAAAGATAGCTATAATCTACGTTCTGGTAAACCTTCATCATGCCTTTTGAGAACGTCAAGGAGAAAACGGCTTTCTTGGTAAAAAACATCATGAGATTGTTTTATAGGCTAAACATTTTGAATCTTTAAAATTAGAAAACGATTCAAAGTGTGATCTCAGAGTTGCCATACACATGGAATAAGTGGCAGTTAGAAAAAGTATATTATAATTTTACTATAACTCAATAGTTATTACATTTTATTTCTAGTGGTATTTCATCAAATGCAGTACGACTAGCCTCATTGTCTCGCTCAATATCACTATGCCGATAAAATGCGGTCACCGCTGGCGGACAACGCCGCCCGCATGCAATTGGATTTTTACCACACAAGAGTATAAAGTGGAGGCTTCTAAATTGTCCTGTTACTGACATTTAACGAAACTGCGTAAAAGAAATATAATTAAGAGGAATATCGGTTTGTTGACACAAAATGGCAATGACAGTTAATAAGTGAAATTACCTGTTTTCAGGATGTCTTCAAATGGTGGATCAGGGATATTCTTAATTACTGTACCACTGCTGGGCACGGATCTTCTCTCAGATAAGATAGGCGGATTATGTCATAGTCTACCTCACTCGCTCAGAAATTATGCTAATAGAAGCGTTTGACTATAACTACTGACTTTAAGTACTGACAGGTGTAATTACTGTTCAAAGAGGTTCCTTCCTCAGAAACATTTAAGAGGTATAGTAAGATAAATTTGTATTACTTTTCTTGTTTATTTTCTTTCTTTCTATTTTCGACATTTCACTATATAAATGACAAAGTAGGCATGCAATGCAACTACACTTTTATCAGAACATGGACGCATTGAAGATCATTTTGATCAAATATTCATCTATAAACCCAGTTTTAGAACAGATAAACTACTTAACTGGTGAGCCTTTTTGGGGAAAGGCTTGTCAAAGCTTAGTTATAGTGGCAATTTCTGCATACACATAATCACGCAATCATGTTATATTTTGTCATTTCAAAAGCGTTTTAATAGACCTATTGTCATTTCGTGGCAGCTATTATCCGGCGAGTTACAAATTAGGATGTTTAAAGTTTATATGTAGGTAGATATTATCGGTTATTTTACTCGATGCATATTTTCATTTACATAAATTAATGTTGACGTGTAAATATTGTTATTAAGGTGTAGTCTGAAAGTTTCTATGGAATTGACGTAATGTATTTTTCTTAAAAAAATTAGATCTCCTCTTCTTCGATGATGGCAAAAAGATTATCTTTGGGATATTTATATACGTTACAAGTTTTATTTTTTATTACTTTTATAGCGCTTCTCTGGGTGCAACAAAGAAATAGGTAGGAACGAGAGAAAAACTTCTCCTGTAAGTCTACACTCCTAAAATCTAAGCACATCATATAAACGGCACTCTATATATCATGTATCTAAAAGACTTCGTAGAGCAGTACTAGTACGTCAGATTGATTTAATAAAGCCCTCTGGAGCTGACCGATCGCTCCACGTCAGTTCAATATGACGCCGCTAATAATGCGGCCGGCAGCCCGGTCCATGATTAAATTTTTGACATTTTCTCACACGAATATCTCACATCCTTTATTTCGGAACGCGCGCAAGATTTTTCTTATTACACCTGAAATATACTTGTATATACTTTGAAAATGATTGTGCGAAAATAATTATAACTTTTTGTTACTTTTACGACGAATTTTATAATCATAATGGGAAAATTATAAATACATTTCTAGTAGTTGGATTAAAAATGATTAAAATTACCTAGTTCACTGCAACATTCTCCAAATGTAAATCTAATTTAAACAAATAAATTAATTAAATTGATTTGGTCCATATGTCCATCTATGTAATCATTCTGTATTCAGTACACGTATCTTCTATCCCTAATATGATGGCAATAATACTGTTGAGTTGAGCTGCTATGCACACGATTTGTTAAAGTTTTGATTGTGTTTTGATGACGCGTTACGAACACGCTACCAACAATATAAATTTTAAAAATACATTTTCTTTTATAGAGCTGTAAAAATAAGCTAACGAATATAAAAAAGCTTTTATATCTATCTTGAGACAGATTAAATCAAAGCATCAAGACAAAAAAACTTATACAAAAAAAAATCATTAAGTATTTTGCTACACAGAGCCTTTATCTAGAAGCTTCTATGATTTGATTTCTATGGGCAGCAGTGATTGCCTAAAGCAGTGGTTCTGCTGTAATACAAAAAAAGTTGAACTGGAAGTGATTCCAATCATGTATCGTCCGCGTCGAATCCCCACAGTGGATCATGATTGTCATCAAGATTGCACGGTACGGGACTATCAATCGCAGTGTTCGCCCCTATTTGCCTTTCCACTCTTGTCCGAAGCGTTTCACGGAACAGTTTCACATTCATCAATTAAAACGAGCCGCGGTCACTGAAATACGTGAACTCGCAAATTTTTGTTCCCCAGTATGTATTAACACGAACCATTGTAACCTTTACTAAACAAACATTTCAAACACACCGTAACTGGCATCGTTTACGAAGCACCGAACTTACTTTTATGAAAACGGCTTTAATTTGACTACAGTACCTATATGTTATGGAAAGGTAAATTTACTCGTAGTTTTATCACCCGCCTATTCTTAAGCAGCTGGATGAATAAATTATAATTTTTTTTGTGTGTCCGAGTGGTAAGCTCTAAGGCATACGTAAAAACACAATTGAACAAGACAACGTTCTGTTCGTGTTTAATATAATAGGATTACTATTAATTAAACATTGTAATAAAATTTATAAGTCCAAATATAAGACCAAGTCCTGTATTAATTGGGATAGTTTCTAGTCTTATTATATTTAATAATTATTATTTAATTGTTTCGATCCTAGTTGTTACTTACTAAATTGTCATGTACTTAATATAAATATCAAATAATAATTTTAATAAGCATTGAAGTACAAGACTAATGTAACACCAGTCCACAAGGACTGCTGCCGACAAACTGCATCACAGTTTGGCAGAAGAAGTATGTTTTAATAATTGTACTCTTTTGGGATTAAATAAATAAAAATAATAAAAAAATTATAATATTTAAAGATTCAATCACAAATATTGACCTTCTTCAAATATCATAATATTTTTCTTTAAATTAAACTTTACATTTAAAACTTGAACATAATCCCAAGATACTCAAGTGAAAACTTGGCACAGGGCGTAAGACGCTATAGCTCACTAAATTCGTAACTTGATAAAATCAGTAGGTACCGTTTTATTAAATGCTTTATGTGTTTGATATTCATAAATGCATGCAACGCGATTCTGCATGAAGTCTACTGAAATCTACTTAAAATTTAAATTTTCTGAGTTTTATTGCGCACGCATTGCTGATTGAACTGATCGTAAAGTAATAAAATGACATATTATATTATGCTTAAACGTTATATTCGGAATAAAAAAATCTTGAAGCTTAAGCTTTATGTCATTTGCTATTTTTACTTGTATAAAAACCGGACTTTAATGCGCAGTTTTGAACAACTTCTTTATCACGTTTTATGAAGAACCCTCGTGGTCTGCAGGGACCAGGGAATAGTCAGAAGGGATATTACTCCGTAACTCAGACGTCCATGGTAGGAATTAATGTCTGAATAGGACCTTGGAGGACCGAAAACTGTAGCATACAATTGAAGTAGATACTAATAATGGCGTGTCCCTTTTCTGTAGGTTGGTCAGTCCCTAAACTGAACTTTCCTTGGAAGTAAGCATTAAAATGGTGTCATTAGGACCCCGGCGCGTGTTTCTGTTTGTTTATGGAAATCGAGTTGACAAGTTGTAGCTTTGATTGTACTGGAACATTCGCGCTTGCCCCGCCTTGCTTTACTTTGGAGCTTCCTGGTTGATAGGTACACTTCAACTTTAGTTATTGTCGAGTTTATACTACGTTACTAGAAGGACTTGTTCTAGCTTTAGGAAGATAAAATTGTTCTTGTGTTTGGTTTCACGTTAGTAGTGTTTTGTGCTTTCAACCTTCATAACAGTGACGCGTTATCATCATAATATTCTGTGTTTAGTTTTACCTTGTTTAATGTAGATTGCTAAAGGCATCGCATTGTATTAATGAAAAATAAAAAATAAAATATTAGTTAATTTTAAATTATTCTCGATAGCATTCAATTTACTATCCACTTGGCACGGGATTTCAAATACAAATTCAAATAGAATAGAAGCATTGACTGAAAAGTCCATTTAAACAACAATTGACAATCAATTAAAAAGTTGAAAATTCATTCGGAAGACAAGGCACTTTATATTCTTCCCCGAGTCGCAATAACGCTAACAATGATTAGGACTGCGCTGGCAGTGCCCCACTAAATGATTTGAATCCCCTCCAACTTTCAAACGAATTTCATTGTGCGAAATAATAAAACCATACGGCATCCACACTGCCGCGCTATATTTTTGACGTCACAGAATCCGATAATGCCTCCCGTATTTTATTCCGCCAGCATTTTTCTATTTGGAATGTTCGCATGAAATTTATGACAGCTGACGAATTTACGAAAGTAATCCATTAAGTCAGGCTCTACAGCAGGATAGTGGAGCCTTTGTTTCATGGCTCCAGGACGATTTGCATCCGCAAATTTGGATAGCGATAACTAAAGTTTCCGATTTATCGCTCGAAGTTTATTCGGTTTAGTCGGAATCTTACATCACAAGGTCCGTCCCCAATGGGTGCTTATAGAAAGCGTTACTTGCTAGGTAATATACGTCTTATCAAGGGGCGACTTGCCGGTGTGCCCTAAGGCGTAAATCTTGCCTTTACGGCCTCACCTGTCGAAGGAATAATTTACTGGCGGCTTAAAACTTCCTCTCGAAAAGGAAATCCCAAACACTTCTCAAGAAATAACTGAATAAGAAATTTTCGATTGTATGGAAGACGATGCGACGGGTCCGACCGCCTCACTCCTCCGTCTTGACAGGAGGAAATTCGAACTTTAAACCCAGTCTAATGGAATGAGGGAAATTCAAAAAGTCCCTGAAGCAATTATATTACCGTTAAAAATGACGCTTTGACGTAACGTACACTTAAGTGCTTAGTTTAAAATTTAACTTTTGAAGAATCTCTATACTTTGGACAATAAAACATACTAATATAGTAGTATTTATGAATCTTAACAGGATGTACAATATATTTCTGTATAACAATTTCACGCTATTATGTACAATATGTACATGAGATAGTCTGTCGGCATCCCGATATCGATGGATAAGCAATTTGCAAGTAAAATGCGAATGTCGGGTGCACGGCGTCGACAACGCGAAACTAGTTTTTTTATTGTTATTTTTTATACATTTTTCATACGTGAATATTGTACATACAGTTCAGGCTTTGTTGGTACAACGAAAATATATTATACCTTTTGCGAACAGTCCACGTTCGAATATTAAATCAAAATAAAATAAAACTTAGGTACTTTTAGGATATATCTAATGGGTGTAAAGGCCTGGAGCATATTCTACCATGCTGGTCCGATGCGGATTGGTTGAGATAGTGATAGTGGCCCGTGTTAGATGTTTGTGAAACGCGTGAAGGCCTCCGATCAACTTTAACGACTGTCGATAACGGGACTAATGCAACGATCGCTTAAAGTGCCCTCCGAAGCACGCAAGCACTCCTGAAAGTGTCCCACTATTCATCCACCCGAGTAACAAACACGGCCGAGTTTTCTCAAAAATTATTTCCTGTTTAAATATGTTTCTTTTCCTATGTTTTCGTTTGTGATTAAATTTAATCTATTTTGTGTAGGTAGGTACCTACTTTAAGCTGCCTTTTACCTGCTAAATAACTGATGCAATGATATTTCACAACTTATTGCTATATTAATGGTATAGGAGTATATAGAGCGTGGCTGGTGAACAGAATTAGTGTAGACACGATACATGGGAAAATTATGTTCAAATTTCATATCTTTTAAGTCCATTTAAGAGAAAAATGTGTCCAGTAGTGATAGAACTGTCATTTATTGATAACTCATTTCGATTTCTTCTTCAAAGTAAAAAAGGAACTTTATATTATGTCCTCTAAATTTATTACGTGAACATGATCAAGGCGAAAAATTTGCGGGTTCTAGCTTATTAGATTAACTTGGCCTGAGCTTGGCCGCTCACATAATAGGCACAATTCCAACTGGCGCGCGGTTGCCTGAGTTTGCAAACAATTCATTTGCTCTCACGAAGATTTATGTTACCTACTACTCGATGTAGTTCTTCGCTAAGCTTTGTAGTTTCCTTTTCATTCTAAGTACACACTTACTCATCTTCAATTTCAAACAATCTATAAAATAAATATTACTATAATTTCAAGTTACAAATAAAGTCAAAATAAATAAATAACCATTATCCATGGCACCTACGACACAGGAAATCCAGTGTGGGGCTGTGAGTGTGAAGCGTTATTTATTTATTACTTATAAATAAAAATCAGTAGGTAAATATGTAAATAGATAAGACCGTAATTGCTCAAGAAATATTTATAGTTGTTCGTACCAAACCTTAAATCTGTTTGGTTGTTATTTTTTTTAGTGATTTTATTAATCGTTATTAATTTCACTTATTATTCTAAAATTAAAATCAATTTGTTTGAAAAGGTAAATATGGATTGAAAAGTATCTTATTGTAACACTGTTGTATACTCACACTAGAGCAAATAAATAATTTCGTCTTTGTCTGTTGATATTTAAAGGATACTTAGTTTAGATAAAAAAAACAGTCCAATAATATAGTTTCTGAACACAAGAAGATAAATTAACTATAATAAAATTACTGATACGGTCAACTTATGAAGGGGAAGAAAACACAGGCTTACCCTTAGTAGATTATCTTGGTCTGAGTTAGGTTTCTAACATAATAGGCACCATTCCAACTGGCACGATGTGGCCTGACTTAGCGAACAATTCATTAGAACGTCAGAATCGTTACCGCAAAGATTTATGTTCTCAGATTTGTTTTTGGCTCACTTTATGTAGGCGCTTTGTAATATAATGTATTTTTTGATAAGTACTTATAATGTTATATACTAAAAATTAACTTTGCAATGTTAACAAATATCCAACCTTCTAACAACAATGAGGTTCATCTTTTTCAGCAATTTTCTCACTTATATAACAATCTATGGTTATAATTCACTTATGACTGACTTAGGACACTTCCAAAAAGCTTTAATTAACAGTTAATTAATGACAATTTTGTTTTGTAAATAAAATTCTTTCGTTACAATTAATTCTATTTTGTTATTAGGTACATTTCCGAACTTACAGGTAACATTAACTAGCGCTCGTGCCTCTCAATTCATATATTCCTATAGAACGTGCATTTTTACTGAAACT
This sequence comes from Noctuana stator, assembly GCA_018231225.1. NCBI lineage: Eukaryota > Metazoa > Arthropoda > Insecta > Lepidoptera > Hesperiidae > Noctuana > Noctuana stator. The sequence goes on along the minus strand of DWQK01003037.1, from coordinate 931 downwards.
TTTTTGTGAACTACAACATTCCAAACTAAATTAATTAAAAAACTATTCAAATGATTTGTTTCATGTAAAACACATTCGTTCTATCCGCATGCAGGTTATGTAATTAAATTGCTTGAGTGTTTTGTTCAATTTCAACTCCACTTAGATACTTCTGTAACAAATATATTTGGTTCTGTGTACGTTTCATACAAATATTGTTTATTAAGCATCCAATTAGTAATACCAATTATTTTCTTCATTTTAAATATGAAATTTGTTTTAATTTTTTCTTAAAATAATTTTCATTTTCCTGTTTTTAATTTTTGATCAAGATCGTAATCGAAAAGAATTAATGATGAAACGCGTGCTTTTACGATATTATATCATAATATATTTCCATTACTATGATATGCATAAATTACACAACGTTAAGTATTTATCAACATAGCCATGAGATTGTTCTGACGCTGGACAAAACACGTGTTTATGCGGTTGTTTCTTTACTATAATGCTTGCAGGCGCATGGTTCCTATGAGAATGTGGGCACCGCTACTTCCATGAAAAAGTATGTAAACTCGAACCTTGTAGTCGCGGTTTGTTGCGAAGTAGTTTTAACCTAGTTTAGTAACTTTTTCTACTATCAGACAATTAGTAGGTCTGGTATCTGCAGGTATATGAATATTTCCCTTTTTAAGAACCTTACGCCGCACTTAGATTTGGCATAGTTAAAATGTATGTGGAGGAGTACAGAAATATAAAACAATATAAAAACTAGGTTACCACGCTAGTCCACCATTTGAAAGGTCCCGGATTCGATCCCCGGCGGGGCAGAAATGTAAGTGATGAATTTAGATTTCTGTTACCGGTCTGGGTGTTCGTGTATTTGTCTTTGTATGTGTCCATGGCACCCACGACACAGGTAATCCTGCTGTGGGGCTATGAGTGTGAAGCG
>DWQK01003036.1:0-12125 GCA_018231225.1 Noctuana stator | reverse complement strand
CATCTGTAAGGTTGTCACTCTGGCTTCTATTTTTACCACATTTTTTACCTCTTATTGGTACAAAAGTGGGCACCAGCCTTTGACACTTGACATTAATGACATTTGTATTCTCGCGTGTTATCGCACATCGCATCGCATGAACTGCATGAAGTGAAGTTAGTTAACTAACTAACCTTGTCTCCGATAGGAGTGGAGTATAGTGTTTTGTGTGTTCCAAAGTTGCAAAGTTTCAGTGGTTTCGGTGTTTCAAAAGATAATTATAATCATAAACAATGTCAGCAAAGTTAAACGAAGCCCAAGAACACTGTAGAGCGGCGGAAAAATTGTAAGCATATCAATGAATCTGACGTAGATGTTATTATTGATATTTTCGAGGGCGTGTTACAACAGCATATTTTTTTTTTGCCACAAATCAATATCCATTATGGTTAAATGAACACTCGATTGTAATTTAAAAAAACCCTAAATTAAAGACACATAAACCAAACCACAGCCCTGTAGTTAAATTATCAAGTACCTAATTGGCCATCTTTTTTCATAAAACCATCAAATCGCGAATTATACAACACTTCTCAGGTAATATAACTTAACCTTCTTTAAGATAGGAGAATCAAGTGTATACGACGTTTAGGTTTTTAAAGCTGTTATTACACTTCAGAATTCGGACAAATTCATTCATTTCTATGGATTCAATAAGGTAAGGCTACTTTCAATGGGCATCTCTCTGTATGAGTCAATGGAATTTTTACTACCCATTTTGGAAGCTTGATCTAAAAAATTCGTTTTTCCTTTTTTATGAAGTTATACTTCCAGTTGGGTTCGATAGAAAAATTGTGATTAACTGACTACAAAATTTGGAGATACAGTACATACATAATTTTACATCACAACCTGATGTTAGGTCCTGTATTAGTTAAACGGAACTTTGTAATGGATGGTCATGATAATACTCAGTACGTAGTGATAGCCTAGTGGTTAAGAACCTTGACTTTCCTCTTATTTGAAGAAGGCGGAGAGTCCTAGTGATTTGATGGGGATTTTTTTGTGTCGTAAATGACATAGTTTAGTTAAACTTCTTTCCTAAGGTTTCCTAAGTAGTTATCATAGAAATCATTTATTGCATACTTTTTGGTGTCAGTTTTAAACTTTTTTAAATTTTGACATAGGTTAAAAACATCAATACGTTTTTTTTATTTTCAGTCTGAAGACTTCTCTTCTACGATGGAAACCAGATTATGACTCTGCTGCTGATGAATACAGTCAGGCTGGTAAGATAGTCATTTCTCATAAATATCAAAATAATAAATTACTAAGAGACTTTGCTCAAAGCATCAACTATTTCATCCAATTTATATACAAAAATTTGAAACAACATTAAAATCTTATAAAGTTATGTATGTAAAAGTTATGGATTTACAACAATTAAGTCTACATTCATTATTTAATAAGTTAATTTAAACATGTTTTTTGTTTTAAAAACTAATAAAAGTCTTCAATTAAAAACTTTGTTTGTCATTTCAATAAGAATTCACTGAAGATGAACATTGTTAGCAGTTGTTTTTTAAATGCTCCATTCATAATACAGAAAAACTTGGACATAAATATGTTATCATTCAATGACAAATCAGACAGCTTGGTGTCTTTTTCAGCTCAATGCTACAGAATCGCGAGGGACCTGAATAGCTCCAAGCAATGCCACATGAAGGCATCGGAACTTTATAAAAAAAACCGTTCATTCTTTCATGCTGCAAAGGCTCTAGAAAATGCTCTCATTGTAAGCAAGGAGCTCTCGCCACCAGAAGAGGTAATACATTAATTCTCCAAAAAGTTTAGTTAACTAGCAACTATTAATTGAACACCTATTTATAGTCTAACAAAACAGTTTTTTCTGACAAGTTTGATGTTTCAGCTGTACAACATTGCTTGTGATGCTAGCAGCCTTTACCAGCAGCACGGTTCTGGTGATTCTGGTGCTAATGTACTGGACAAAGCTGCAAAAATCATAGAAGAGAATGCCCCTGAGTTAGCTGTGAAATTGTTTCAACAGGCTGCTGATGTTTCTTCAGTAAGCAATTCATTTGTATATGTAGATTGATAACACTGGATATTATATATTAATTATCTTTTTGCTTTAAAACAAATTTTTAGTTTGCTAGTTTGAGCTATATCTCAACATGTTATTCTAAAACAATTTTCAATTAACTTCATTCAAGACATTTACTGAACTGAAGATATGAACTGAAACACAATTTATACTTGACTGCAGATTATGAGAGTGGTGTTAGCACCTGGACCAACTGTATAAGTTCTGCCACTGACAAATGAAGGATCATTATGAAAACTCTTTCAACAACATATTAACTTGTTACAGACTGAGAGCAGCCAACATCAGGGTTCAGAATACATCAGCAAGTCATCACGAATCCTTGTGAAGTTACAGCGGTATTGTTTTATAATTAAGTAATCAGTGGCTCTTATTGCCACTCTGTGCAAGTCAGTAATGTCAGCCGAAGGTCACATGTACCTAAATTTAACAATGAGATAAATAAGTACTCTGAATGGATTTATTGTGCAACTTACATATCTTACACTGTTTGTTATCGTTCACAGTTATGATGAGGCGGTTGACAGTCTTCGTCGTGAAATTGGATTCCACCAGGAGGCTGGCAATATGGGGGCTATGGGACGTCTCACTGTAGCCATTGTACTGGTACAGTTGGCACGTGGTGATGCAGTAGCTGCTGAAAAGGCTTACAAAGTATGTTTGCAGGAGTGCTTTGTAAATAATAATTGTATTGACCAAAATAATCAAAATATGTTAACTTCAAAGGGGCTTACTAATAAACTTGTTTAGTGTCCTGTCACTATATAGCAAGGTTGTTTATTAAATAACACTAAATACACACAGCTCCACACTAGTATTCCGTGGGTAGTGGGTGCGTCAATGACACACAAAGACAACTACACAAACACCCACACCATAAACAGTAACCTAGGGTGTCACTGCCCTACGCCTAAGATATTAGTAGAAGCTAAATAAATATTTCGTTCAAATAACAGGAGTGGGGTAACACCTGTGAGATGCCTGAAATGCAGACCATAGAACAACTTCTCCAAGCCTATGATGAGGAAGACCGTGAATCGGCAAAGCGTGCTCTTGCTTCTCCGTTCATACGCAGCATGGACGTGGAGTATGCTAGGCTGGCCGCCACCATTCCTTTACCGGAAGGAATTGACCCAGCACCAAGAGCGACTGTAAGGGAAAATGCTGCTCCGTCGTATGTCAGTGCCAATGCAGCTAATAATACTGTAAGTTCTCATTTTTTAATTATTTCTAGAATGTACCAGTAGTGTCGACTAACAATAATAAAATGCGAGACATTCATTGATCTTATAGACTGTTATATATGATTTTTAATACGATGTAGTGAAGTGGTTGGGTATTATGTTGGCATTACTTTCGGCAGGACAATGGCAGTGGATTCCAAACCTCGCCTAACATACCTCAAGATAATCCAGACAAGAAGACTGATGAAGAAGATGATTTGTGTTAATCATTCAACAACACTTTGGGTCTTTAAATTTCGCATTTATCTAACATGTAGTTGATGCAATGGGTTGAGCCAAATATGATTGTGTGGAATGGAGTTACACTGTTCTGCATGTAATTTACGAGCTTGCTCAACTGTACCACACCAGTATCTTGAACAAGTTTGTAATAATGCTTTTCTGGGAATCTATTAATCAGAATGTGAGCAGTATTTTTTATTGGCTTCAATATGTGCAAGTGTATGACAGTTGCACAGATCTGAATAAATCGTAGCCCCTGATTTGTTGAATGTGATTTTATTATTTTGAGACTACATTTTTTAAATTACTTTATTTAATTTTTAACTGGGCCTTTTTGTTGGCCAACATAACCTCACGATATTTAATTGGCTAATTATTTATACGTTGGAGTAGATCGTAACGTGTTTTCCGACTCGTTAATGTGAAATACTATAGTGGGCAAAGGCTCTACCTAGATGTAGTACTGTTTGCTTCAAGTGTGTGATTTTCATCAAATGAATGGTAACTAAAGATAATTCGTTTTGTATTATTTTGTGTGTGGAAATTATTATAATCTGTTCTGTGTCCTTTTTATGATTAGTGTATTTCTTTTGTGAGTAATATGACAGTTGACTTAATTTGGAGATTGAAATATCTACAAAGATATTGCCATTTTTTTAAATGACCTCTTGCACATCAAAATTAACAATTTATTCGTAGATAAAATTAAATTAGGTTTATTAACCATTGGTTCTTTCGGCATACCTATACCATAAGCTAAGTATAAAAATAAAAAATAAATTCGTTTGAAGGCAATTCACTTGTCTGTGAATTTATCGATATTTTTAAGTGGTTATCATGTGCTATTAGAGTATGTATAAATTTTTATTATAAATGTTTGCATGTGAATATTTTATTAGATATTTAATTTATTTTTTAAATTGTGATTATTTTTATAAACTGTAACAACAGTACCTGCAAAAATGTATTTATAGACCAAGGAATAGAAAATTGTAATTAATTTTGACTAACGGTGACGTAATTACGTATTAATTTAAATCATAATTTTTACATTACCAATACAATATATTTTTAATGAGTAATTTTAGAGAGTGAAATATATTTGTTGCGAAATATATATAAGAATTACAGCTATTAAGTGCTGTAAATATATTTCTTGAATTGTCAATTTTTGGATTGTTAGTTATATCAGAGCTTTTATGTGTAGTTGGCTAGTTGATTATAATCTGCAATAACAATTAACACCAAATAAAGTAAGTAATATTATGTTCATGTCGTAGTTGGATAATAATTAGATCAAATATTTTAAGTAACAATGTATCGCATCGAAACTTAATGATAAAATGTTCTGATTTTAAAGTTAAATAAAGTAGGATTTCATATATACTAAAGTGATAAGGTTAATGTGAAATGAAGTAGGAATGTGTTCGGATATTACCATGTGAGTTTTAAAATTTGCTTACATGTTATTAAAAAGTATTTGCACGAGATTTGTCACCTAAACATTGTTTCTAGCTTGTAACAGTTCCTGTGTGGATATTTGGGAGTCATATCAATGGTGAAAACAACTCGGAAGTTTTAGACGCTATGACTAAGTACACCATGAAGTACTTCATAAGCAATGCACATTTTGACTCAGGCTAGTTGCTGTCAAAACATTTATCGATTATATTATGAGCGTTCATATCTATCCATTACTTAGTAAAGAAACTGTCGCTTCTATTTTATTCGAGGTATAGTAGCCAATATAAGGTCGGTATTGTAATCATTGCTTGGCAATCGTGAAATTTTTGCCGAAAACTTTTTGAGACATTGAGTAGTTTCAAAGCATTCGACAAGGTTTGACAGCAAAGTTGTATCCTCCAATCAATCGCTATTGAAAATATTTTGTGGACTATGCTTTCCATTGCCTTTATGTAGATCTGTGACCGGTAGAGGGCACAAAGGGGATTGTCGTCAGGCACATCTAGTAAATAAGTCAACATAAAATGCATATAACAAGCGGAATTAATCGTTTACAATCAAATAAAAGCTTGTTAATGTAGTGTGTACTATTTAAGGAATATCATAAAACATTGTCGTTATTATTATGAATACCTAAAGTACATAATATAGCAAATATTGTTCAATTAATCTGTTGACAAACAAATGTATTTTGGCGAAAATTTGCCTATCATTAAGATAATTGTCTCTAAAATATAAACTTTACGCAAATAATATTAGATATAAGCCTATAGTACGCATAAGATATGCAATTATGTTATATTGCTATAGAGCAATTAGAAAGCTACGGGCAATTGGTCGGTGGTTATTTTACTGATTTCCGTGTGTAAAACAAACGTCATAATTTCATAATTAATTTACCTACTTAAGATTTTTTGTTTTGGTCAATGTTTTGCATACTGTTATATCAATAGCTAACGTTGGATTTAACTGACTATGGTAAAAGTAATATTCCTACTGCAACAACCAGAAGTATGCCTATTTATGTACAGCCACTACCAAGAACGTATGTATATGGCCAGCGTAGTTATATATTTATGTAATGTTGATAGATAAAATTAAGAGTTAAGACAAAGACATCAGTCTAGCTAGAGTCTAGTCTAGTCTTAAGTGCATAACATAGCTGATGTTAGTCAGTCAATTTAGTATTTCTGTAATACAGTGCTTCTAAAGATTAAAGAATATGAGCATGTTTTTTTATTTCATTTACCTACCCACCTGTTTCCCAATGTAGGCCATTTTAAATTTTACTTTAAGAATATTCTTTCATATTTATATCTACTTTCCTAGATAAAATCGATACTGGTTTATTAAAAAAAAGATAATATGAATACACAAGATTTATTGGATTATATTACAAACATTTCTAATAAGTACTTATTGAAATATATTTTATAGCGTAACAGAAAAGGTTAACCGAATGTAAATAAACAACTTAATATAACGTTTTGTTCTAAAACGTAATATATAAAACTGAGATCTTAGATAGAAATGATTTTTATGTTAGTTGACTAATTATTCGAATGATAAAATAAACATAAATGTAATAAAATTGTGACTTACCCTTTCTCTCTTCCATGACACATATGAATATGAACATTAGTGCGTAACTTATCTGACGTCTGAAGAAAATCTTTAACTGCATCATTTTTTTAGGTTAATTTTAGCTAGAAAAGGAAATATAGTGTTTACTTAATAAGAAATAAAAACATTTGACTTTTATTTTGATTTCATTTTTTTATAAAATTATTTTTGTTTACAGCTATGTACAAATAACTACTTAGATATATTTATCATCCAAGGTCCAAACTAACTGTTAAAAGTAAGTTCATCAAAATTTCTTGCAATTAAATAATAATTTCATTATTTTTTAAACATTTAAGGGTTTTTTTTAACTGTTGCCGTCTCAGTGGGTTATGTTATTCATTTCTTGAATATTCTTAGTGCCATGTTTTAATTTCATGTTTATTTTATGTCGTTCAATATTACTGCAACACTACCATTTCCAAAAGGAATTAAACTGATTGACCTGCAACAATTCCCTACAAAAGTTTCCACTGTGTATTTCATTACCATGTTAGAACAGATTTATAATAAGTATTGAGATATAATATTAGGTTCAATATTATTTTAAATAGTACTAAAATGTTAAGATCTTCATCAGTCAACTCCACATTATTCAGATCAGTCACAGAAGAGTCTTTGGATTTCCATTATTCCTTTGTAAGATACCAATTGTACATTAAAAATCATTGATTTCATACCCTCACATATAATTACAATGAATTCAGAGAAAGTGTAGCGTTTTTTAATTGTCATGAATACTTAAAATCTAAAATTAATCTAATTTAACTTAAAAATATTTACTAATAATAAAACAATGTTAAATATACAAAAGAAAATTTTACAATATGCAAATAATACATACTAACTTAAAACTAAACTTAAAAAACAACAAAAATTTTATTCATGTCCCTGAACTTCATATTTAATAATATTATACCTACATAAGTATATTAATTAGGAAAGATGTAAGATACACTCATACATACTATAGCTGCAACAGTGCTATGAAGCTGCAATCTTTTTACAAAGTAAAATGTTGGATAAATCAAACCTGTCTATTCTATACCCTGAATATAAATTTATACAAATAAGACGTAAGTATTAATACTTTCAATATTGTGCATGCAAAATATTTAAATAAGATATAAAATCTGACAAAAAAACACTGTGACATAAAGAAAATTTTAAATTATTTTGCTGAGCCTTGTGTTTTATGGGACTGAAAGGAATTAAGTTTTCTCGCCAAATAACATGACAACATAATTATTATGAATAAATATTTTACCAATTTCAAAAAGGAGAAGGTTCTACGGTCCATTATATGTATTTTTAAGGTATATCTTTAGAAAACTTTCAATACTTATATGTTAATGACCAAAGCAAGTTGCTGTTATCTATATCATCATACATCCTTCTACATACTACATTTACATCATTCAGCTTGACTTATGATTGGATATTCTTGTGGCTGAACATGGTATGGATATATGGTGGCACCATTGGAGGAGCTGATGAAGTTGATTCTGCAGCAGGTTCTTTTTCTTTTTGGTTTTTAGTCTTTCGAAACTGAAATCCATTCTTCCGCAGTATTTTACGTAGAGTCTCCCTAGAACCTTTGAAGTTTATTTCCTCTTGCAATATTTGTAACAATTTGTTAATTGTAGGTACTTCTTTTTTATAGGCATAGAATTCATGAATTTTTCTTCTTATAACTTGAAGATCATATTCATCAACTTCTATCTTCCCTTTAGTCCGTACTCTCTTTTTAGGTGTTCTTTTTAACATTTCTGGATCCATTAAACCCTGTTCTACTAGTCTAGCCTCTTTTACTATATTCAAAACAGTACGTTCAGATACACCTGAAGCAATAAAGCATCAAAAATTATGATATATTTTGTTTATTTTTATTATTAGTTTTATTCCTTTTAAGAGATATTTTCCCCATTTAACATCATAGATTCACAGATGGAGTCTTGAATAGACCCATGCAACAAACTTGCAATATATTCTCTGTTATCATGTATAACAAAATAGTAACAAATTGATTTGTGGTTTTATTTTTTAAGGATAACAGCTCTAACAAAATAAATAAATAGAATAAGAAAGATAGATAAATTTTGCAGCTAAATATTATAAATTAGTCTTATCCTCATGATTAAGGTGTTTTGCCGTTATATGTATTGTTATCATATTAATTCATTTCATCTATTTGAAAAAAATTAAATGATTTTTCACTACAGTACTGAGGAAGTTTACGAATTAACTCATTCTACGTAACATAATACTAACCAGTGGCTGCAGAAACCCTTACATATACTTTGCTGAGTGGAATAATAGGTACTTGCATCCGTTTTTCCTCATCCATAAACTCTTTGACTTTTAATATAATTTCCCGTACTTCATTCGTTATATTTTTCGGCATATTGAACGGTTATAATCAAATTCTTCAGACAATAACACAAAACAAGCAACATCAATGGCCGACTTCCACCAATATTTATATTATACATATATTATATTATATATATGTAATGTACTGTCATAGATTATGTACACAGAACACTAAGCTAACTGAAATCAAACAGCTGTCCAAATTGACAAGACTTTCGATTCGAGTTTGAGAAGACCATAGAGAAGACATGATTTAATCATGAGAGATTATCATTGTGTTGCGTTCCAGCAGGGGCTCCAACGATCCGTTGAGGACCAGGGCTTAGCGTTTCGCTAGGTTAGAGCATTTCGATTTTAAACTTTTTGCTATGTACTTATGAGGACTTATAATATCAGTGAGACATTATGGCAGTTGGCGGTAGAATGATAGTGACTAGATGAACCGATGAACGATTTGATTTTAAACAACGTTTAGTTTGACCTAGATCTTCAATCTTATTGTGAGTAAAAGAATAACATTATCAATGACGTTTATACCGCAATTCTACCAACAGTAATATATAAAATATTATTATGATAGTGATCGTTATGAGCAGTTACTGGAAAGTACAATTTTTATCATAATCTAGCGTGCGACGGAACGACGTGATAATCAAGTAACCACAGAGTACGAAATAAGAAGTTTGTCACAGAGTTCATTATCATTACACTATTATTATATTATATCATATCCTGATACAGTCTATGTACAGTATCGAATATTTATGAACTAATAAAAGTAATAAAAAAGGTCGAAATTCGACCGATTTAAATAAGTTCAGCGCCATGCCGAAAAAAAAATTCAGTGACGTCTTTAATTTCATGTATTTTTTAAGCATTATTATAACAAAGTATTGGTATTCTACACTTCCTCCATAATATATAAACTTTAACTATGTACAATCTCACACTTCTCCATGCACAGATTATGCTTGAAAAGAGGTAAAAGTTTTAACTTTACTTCTACTTATAATTAGTACCTAGTAGAGTTAATAATAGATCAGAATACTATATTATATATCTACTATTAGTATATAAACGTGACTATAATTATGTCATATTTTAGCTGGTCAATTTTATTAACAGATTATTTTATTGGTTTAATTTGAAATTTAAATAAATTAGTGATTGATGCGGGGTTTAACCGGACGCACGATGTTATTCGAACCAAATTCATAGGCATTGTTTTTTCTCTCTTAATAAATGGATATTTTTTCAAATTAATGGATTGAATAGTGTCCACATCCCTATTTGACGAATATAATAAACCTCACAAAAATATCAACCTCGTACCACAAAGGAAGCAGGTCAGAGCGACGATAATAATATTTAAACTAGACTGTGAACTTTAACCTATTTGAAATACCTATTTGCAAAGTGTAGTAGGCTCAGCTGAAAATAAGTTAATTCCATTCGCACAGTTTAAGTATAGATTCTGGTCAGACGCCACAAAATGTTAAAAAAGAAACCATAGCACGCTTAGAATGAGAGTTTATTAAGAGACTCGCCGAATGCCGATAAAATAAGCTCACGATTTAGTCGGGATTAGAATAGTTAACTAAAATGCTTAGGTAGGTACTTCGTCTATGGTTACGATAAAAGGATGACCCACTTAGTATAGGTAGGTATGTCTACTATAGGTAGGTATAAATCTTAATGTTATTGCGTAACTTTAAAAAAAATCTGCCATTTTTTTACACACCCAATCTCTATCTATTTATCCAAGGATAAATAGATAGAGGATAATACTAAACTAACTACAACGTACCTATTTGAAAATAGTAGAGTATCATCCATGCAGGTGTTCAAATTTTTACTAATAATAATTCCTTAATTTCCATGTGCAAATATGCTCACCCTCGATCCCCCGCCGCTCGGCGCGGGAAGATGGGGGACGTTGAAAAGAATAAAATAACGGTCCCTCATATAACTCTTTGTAATCTTCCGGTACTATACGTATTCTTTAATTGAAAAGAAGAAACTTAGGGAGCTAACTGTAGCTTTGATGTTTCTACAACAATAAATTTTGGTTTGATTTCATCAACGGGAACATTACCTTATTTTGTTATACATAGTACCACAACCGCTGAAGGGTAGAATTTCGAAAAATCCTTTCCTATCGGATGCCTAAGTCATAGAAAGAACACACCCTGCAATTATGAGGTCTCTACGATTAGCGGTTTAGACTGCGGCTTTGATCAGTCAGTCAGTCATTCAGGACAAAGCATTTCATGAATGTATAGAGATGTTTATAAGTTTTAGGTATATGTAGGTATATAAATGAAATTGATGATGATATATAGGTAATAATATCATCATCAATTTTATTTTATTTTAGATTATTGCAGAGATCCTGGCAGCGTCGGCGGTTAACCTTTTTCTTTTCAAGTCAAACTCAATAATACAAACGATGATGTAAAATTAAAAGCTATCATAGTAAGAAAATAAAAAATACTCATTAGGTATTTCAAATCTTTATTACCATGGTGAGTGTTTGCGCAATTTTAATAAGTACCTACTGACGGGTAACATTTTTGCACCTACTTATACTGAATTACCAAGAGGGTTAAAGTACTGACTAGGGGGATTTGCACACGTGTTAGCTCTGAAAGACACTTTCATAATAATAATCATAATGTACCTATGCATTAATACAAGCTAACTCTCAGTACCGAACTCAAAGAAATACTAAAATACCGTTGTAAAGTAGGTATTAATAATACATATTATTGACTACGAAATGCATTTTACATTGCCTTCAAACCTTTTTATGTCCCACTGCTGGGCACGAGTCTCTCCCCACAACCAGGGAACACCTGGAGCATACTCCACCACGCTGCTCCAATGCGGATTGTTGGAAATACGGGTTAGTGGTCAACCCGTGTCGGATGTTGTCAAACCGCCCAAAGGGCCTTTGACGAGGTTTAACGACTGTTATCTATCGATAACAACCGGGAGGGACCGACGGCTTAACGTGCCCTTCGAAGCACGGAAGCGCGCATGTTATTTGCCACTAGCGGTCATCCATCCGAGTACCGGCAGCGCCCGACGTTGCT
>DWQK01003035.1:0-12126 GCA_018231225.1 Noctuana stator | reverse complement strand
GAGCTAATATGGAACGTAATAAGGTACTAAACTTGTTCAATCAAGCATGTCTAGTGTGAAATCGCTCCGACTAGGTATTTCGTTTCGCCAGCTTTTCCTCGGCTCACAGTAAATAAGAAAATTCGTCCGAATTGCGCCGTTAAACGTAATCGAGCGGCGTGGAAAGTATTAAAGAAGCGAACGCTATATCGCATAAGTTAAGATGTAACAATGAAAACTTTGAGTGGAGCAAGTGTGCACAATTCCTCCCCGGATACGTCTCAGCTACGAGTATTAAGAGACGCACTACTGTAGTGTTATTTATATGTCATATAACCTTATTTAAAATAATTACGTATTACCTAAATTACGAATTATCTACTACAAATATTTACTAGGTACTTATACTTATTGCAATGAAATGAAATGAAAATAGTTAATTTGTACAAATATGGATACCTACATACAGTTGTTAACATTCAGTTTACCATAATTATTTCACTACATGAAGTTAAGTTCTAAATTATACCACACCATCAATCTTCTAATTCAAATACAAATAAATAAAACAGAAGATGAAGGTATGAATAGATAGATATACTCGTACTTAATATAGGCGTATGATAAAAAGTAAAAGGAATTTGTGGCGTCGATGTAAAAAGTAGAGAGGTATCATCACGCATTCTTACAAAACGTTGCGCAGAAAACAAAACAGATGGGACCAGAAGATAGTAACGAAGGATCTTATTGCTTTGTTCAAAAAATATTGAACGTAAAAACAAACGTGGGTACCCATTTACGGTTCAGACAGATCTTGCATGGGGATCCTTGTTTTTGCTGTTGATGTTTAGCTAGAACTTATAAATCTTATAAGATACGGTCGCGGAGTACGAACAGTTTTGTGTAAAATCAAGTCATATTGAATTAATTATTATTGGTACTTACCTTTAATTTGCAAAGAAATAAAGTAGATATTACTTTGATTATTATTATGTATGGAACATTAATAAGTATGTTTGTTTTATACATGTAAAGTTTGTCTGGAATAGATAATTACTTAACGAGTAGAACCGACTTTTGTGCTGAACAAAATGAGCTTTTTTTGGTGTGATGTATGTATGGTATGTTTAAGTATTCGTTGAGTTTTACAGAGTTAAACTGTTAAGGCGTATAGAAACACATTAGACATTTAATATATACTTGATGAACGATAAACCTGTAAGTACTATACACAATACAATTCACGTATAGATACAATCCAGATGACACAATTTTTCTATTTAATGTAATTTCCTGATCAAAATAACAGAAACAGTCTAAAACAAAATGATTCTTCCTCCGCGACCTTACTATATCTAACTGTATGCGTTCGTTTCGCTACATTTAGCCACAGAACTCTCTCCCTACATTTCATTAGTGCCGTCGCTCCTCGCTCGCTCCCTTGCATCAATATTGTTCTGGTGTGTTTATTGCGTCTATGTACTTGAATCAATTTATGTAATTGACTTTTGTATTACTTCAAATATTTACGGAATAAAATAAATAACATCTTTTCTTTATTTTCTCCGCAGTAAAATCGTTATGGAAGTCTGTAACACAAAAATATTTCTTATTAAAAACTAAGAAAGAAAATGAAACTATTAAAAACGCTTTTAATTTTACATAAAATATATTTTATCTAACTGTTTTAAGTTTTAGACGAAGATCGTAATTGAAAGGCGACGCATCCCCATGCCAACAGCCGATGCGCTAACCTGTCACATTTCTTTTGATGTCAAACACATACGTCATCATAATCATTGAAATCAATCCACAAATGACTGAATATCGGTGAACATGGTATGTGAAAAAAGAAAGACAATGGAAAATGAACTCGTCATTTTGATAGATAGGCGAACGCCTATGAAAATAGAATGAAAAATTTTCCGTAACCTAGGTACAGGCAGGTTATATTATTTCTGTCACCTACCACAAAAACCGCCCTCATTCACTATTAATACTTTTTCTTTATATATTATATCGTTGTAGCCTGTTTCTCACGCCATCGCGGTCTCCCGCACCTCCTTCGGGAGACTTTCCTACTACGAATAGACAACACAACCTCGCAGGCTTTACTTCATTTGAAGGTGACAGGGCCACTTTGCTAAAGCCCTTTTATTTTTCATGTGGTCTGTGTGATATGTAAAACAGATTCAATATGTCGAATCGATAGGTATTTTAGAAATAATTATGTAATTAATAATGAAGTCTTCTAACAAACGGTGCGTCCTTGCGTGATACTTCATAGCATCTAATTCTCACAGCCAAAATTGCTAACATCTTTCACTTTGTAGTCAAAGGTAGGCTAAAGATAGATTTACAAAGCTCTCGCAAAGTGGTGTAGTGACACGCAGAGGAATAGTTGCTTTGAGGACTTCGCTGCTTCCTGCTTTAATAATTACGTAAAATAGAGACACTGTTCGGAATTTGCAATATTTTGAACTCTAAACAAGCTTCTTGAAACAGTTTTCTGATAAGTTGGAAATTAAATTCCTAGATAGACACGGGTAGTATTTTTAAATATAAAAATCATTTTTCAATTGACGCACAACTTTTAATTAGATCAATTAATAGGAATTCAAGCGATTGGATTTTTGAGTATTTGATTATTGAGTGAGAATGTTGGTGTTATATAGGTGATCCTAGTTCTATATTTTTAAGCTTTAACGATATTCAGCTTGCTGTGTATGTACTTATGTGTAGTACTCGTATGTTAGTGTGGGTACAATTTTAAAAGATAAATTAGAATCACTTTCTGAAGCTTTATTAAGCTCACATTTGGATAACACAAATATATACACAAGTATAGTGAACGGCAATGCAATGTGCATAAGACTTGAAGCTAGTCAAGTCAGCTAGGAACATGGTACGGGCAACTGGTGAGGGGAACGTAAAGATGGCATCGAGTAAACCCACAGAATTTGGGCTCATTAGAAGCGTCTGTGGAAGCATATTGCGGATATATCGGTAGACTAGTCTAAAGACAGAGCAGCGAGCTAGTCAGAAGACCGACATGATACATTGAGCAAATACTCCGATTTTTGGCAAAAAGTTAATTTAAGTATTTATTAATTTTTCCTTTACCTAGCTAATTAGTTAAAATGTATAGGTACATACTTCCTTGCCACAAATAAAATGCGAGAATGAAAGGAAAAAGATGAAAATGTCGGAAAGCGATACGAAATGCGTCCATTCATCCGTTATCTGACAAAAGAGATACTGAAAAATGAAATGGTGCGAATAAGGAAAAGCGGGGAAGTCATTATAAATAACTCTGCACACACATTTTCCTACAGAAAGGAAACACGCGACTATTTTGTGCCGGCCGCTTCATCATAAAAGCGTGGACTTGTATGTTGACATATTTATTATTGAAATTATAATTTTACAACGTAATACTTTCTTTTATTTATACTTAGGAAGTTGTAAGTTATAAGTAATAAGGCGGATTGATTACACCAAGGCTATCGTTTTGAGTTCTTTGTTGATGTCGATGGAAAGTTTGCCATTTCTGTGTAGTAACAAAATAATTTTACTCGACTTAATTTATTACATTTGCTATATTTAATTACACTTATATAATCGGCACGTAAAATTATCTTACGCAAGTTCTACCCAAACTTCCTGATAAGTTAGTCTAAAATGTTTGGGACAAAATCTATCAACAATGAAACTCTTTGTTTGATTATGATTAAGGTGTTATGGGAGTTGAATCGGCGCTTGTGTATTAATCAGCCGCCCCCAAATCGTCAATTAATCAAGTTAAAGCATCTGGTTGACAACGACTGTCAGCTTAAGTAGTTATTGACTGAACTCAGACATGCAACTCTCAAGACAGCTACATAATGTTAAATATTATGTTATTTTTCTTCTGTACCTATTTGAATGTTATTTTTATATGCTTAACAAAGGAGTTAAAGAAATGCAGAGTATCACACAAGCGATTGTATAATATTTTTTTGATTTTTAATTTCTTTTTATTTTTGATATAAATTTGGGCAGGTAAATATCAGTACTTCTGTTTCTTTTCTTAAATTTCAGGTTCAGATAGTATTTCTTAGAAAAATGAGTTTCATATTATGCAACTACGTTTCATTACCGGTACTTTAATTTTTAGGTGGAATTAGTAGTGCCTAAGTTCTTATTTAAGTGAATTAGTAATTCTTTATAAGAAAATAGTTTCTTAAACCATGTTTTGTATTCATAAATCTTAATGTTTGATTAATTTGTGCTCGCCCTCGAATACATAATTATTTCGTGTTTCGTCCAAAATGGTTTGTGTGAGTGGACTTCCACTTTACGCACAGTAAACAATCATTTGTGGATGGCTTGTCTTGTTTAGATGCCTTATTGTTTAACTGTTTACTTGCTTATAGTTGCAAATCCACGAAATTTATGTCGAGTCACCGAAATTAGTAGCGGCCTGCGTTATTCAATTGTAAATGCTAATCTGATCCCTTCTCCGTTTATTGACCAATCACTTTTAGTTAAATGTATCTAATTGGGTTTAGTAAGTGCTTACTTAGCTTAAAGTTAAGGGTATGGGATAAAACAATTTATTTAACGTTCTGTTGGTATGTAGAGTTATAATCATTATCATCATCATCAACCTATCATTGTCCCACTGCTGGGCACGGGTCTTCTATCAAATATGAGAATGATTTAAGCCATTATCCACTATGCTGGCCAAGTGCGGGTCGGTGAACTACACATGCCTTTTGGGAACACAGACTACAAAGTTGTTTCCAGTATTAAATTATAACTACGAAAGTAAAATACATTTTTAGGGTATATAATTTTAAATATCTAAAATTAGCCGGAGTACATCTTAGAGAGATTCGTTTATCTTATATCCCTTACGAAAGTGGTGCCTGTTTACGTGCGTTCTTCATCGTACACTTACCGCGGCCATTTCTTTCTATTTCGTAAATGGGTATAAGTGGTAAACCGTGAACGCGCAAAAATAAAATGTATTCGGCCTACCGAATCAACAATGTCATTAACCCCCGTAGTGTGGCAATCAGGGAGTAAGTGGGAATTTCCGCGTCGTTTGATACAGCTCCCAGCTAAATGTTAAGAGCTCACCAGTGGAAGTACCGCCCGTGATGGGACACACAGTTGGAACTATTAACCGAGTTACCGATAAGTTAGATACTTAGATAAGTAAAAACATTGTGGTGTATAAGTGAGTGTTTATCACTTTGAGTAACCAGGTTTGTTTCTGACTATATGTAATATAAAATCTTGAGTTTCTTATTTGCAATTACTATAAACAAAAGTTTTTTTGCATTATTATAATATATATACTTTTTATATAGAAGATGCCATAGAGGAACAGAAAACAAGCTTAAATAATATTACATACTACATAATTTCTTGCAACAGCACCAAGAATGGAAAGAAGAAGCATAATAAACGAATGCACATTAGTAATAATAGATATAAATATAAGTTTTAATATATAAAAAGCTCGTGTCACAATGTTGCAACTGCTCGACAGACTTTTTATGAATTTATTATACATATTAAAACTATCAGTCTTACAATACATTAGTTATTTTTTATTTACACGCCAAAATATTCAAAACATATAGTTAGGTATATTCTTTTCATGTAGACCAATAAATACATACATCGATGTTTATTATAAGTGTTATCTTTTTTAATTCTTTTCTTATTTTTTAATTTTGTTCTCACTGCACGTATGTCACAAGTTAATATATGGAGCGATAGTTCCGTTTCTAATTAAATGCGTCTGTATTGTCGGCCTCCGCGGTGTGGGATGGTTTTAAGCTTTTGTTGAAAAAGGATATTTTTTAAAGTGTAAATATTGCGCATTAAATACAATGAATATCAAAATAAGCCTGCTGTTATCATAAGAAGTTTGTAACATTTTGGCTTTTATTTGAGTTTTGTGGTAAAAGGATGTTATACATTATTAAGGAC
Organism: Noctuana stator; assembly: GCA_018231225.1. NCBI lineage: Eukaryota > Metazoa > Arthropoda > Insecta > Lepidoptera > Hesperiidae > Noctuana > Noctuana stator. The sequence continues at coordinate 6,162 of DWQK01003035.1, read as the reverse complement.
GTGGATATAGGCTCTACATAATTATGAAGGGACGTACACTTTTAATTTATTTCAGATATGTATGTAGCCCACGATAACGTAGTAACTATCAAGTAGCAATTTTAAGTTATAAATTCATTTACATTTTTTGTAATCCTAGGGGTTATAAAGGGCAAACTTAGTGCCGTGTGACATTCTCCACCAGAACGCTTGGTGATGGACATGCAAACTTAAATATCTATGTTAGTTTGTAAGGTTAATGGCCGTGTTACCTGAAAAGAATTATTTATTATATATATTATATTATTTTGCTAATAGGGTCCGTATAGTTACTGGTATTGAATACATCCGGGTCAAGTCTTATTTCAAGGCCCCCATCTCAGTTCTCATGAGTAGCATATGATCTCAGATAGCACGTGTGTCCTCTTTGATATTAGACGTGGGTGTTCATGGGTAGCAGTGACCTCTTTACATCAGGTGGGCTGCGTACTCATTTGCTACTCATTCACGGTAATGAAGAAAAAAAAAATACTACCGTGGTGTATCGAGGCTCGACGAGAGCGCTCTATAACGTATGAGTGCTCAGTCAGGAAAAATTGGGACAAAATGCTTCAATGTAGCTGTTTATTAAGGGCGACACAAAAGAGTAAAAATCTTGTTGGTTAAATACGATTCCAGCTCACGTGACTTTTTCGAGTGAATATTTTTCCTGTACTGCAAATTTCATTCCACCTCTCGCAACGTGAAAACTGACGATTTAAATAGCGAAATACGTGTTCAATCGAAACACTGTTGTAGAATCGAATGATAAATTGATAAAATGATAAGCAGGTCAATTATTTGATAGATATATGGCCATAAGAGTCTAATAGTGATTTTAGAAAGCAGTGAGACACGAATGCGATAATCCGTGCCAATCACTATTTTAAATACACGTAACAAAAAAGTCATTTAGAATACGAAATATTGTCTTTAACAATTTCAAACGGATCCATTTCGGTATAACAACACATTAGTCAGTTAGAGCCACAATCGAAAAAAGATTTACAATCCCTGGCCTATAGTAATGTTAGCTAGAGTGCTTGTATTCAGTCGATTGCGAATATTCAAAGCTCCTTGGGTATATCTAGATGTCGTTTTGATGACGTTTGCCGTTTGTGAGAAGTAATCCGATCGAATTTCTTCTACTTGAATTGCTACCAAAATATTTTATGTACCTATTCTGTATTTGTTGTTGTTATGAAACGTGTCTAATATGCAAATATCTTTAGGCAAATGTTTAATTTTATACGGCTGATTGGTTGGGTTATCTAAATTGGTTGATTTATTCAGACTAATTATTATGTACGCACGACTAGTCAGTATAGTAAACTTAGATTTGAAACCGGACTTATATGTTTAAAATGAAAAAAAAACCTAATTAAGTCAATGACACATTACCTGAACATCGTAGAGTCAAGTGGCTAAATAATACAGTTTACCAAGAAATTACTGTTGTCTATTACTATCTGTATTAAGTTCTTTAAATAAATTGTCAAATGAGTATTGTTGAGAAAACTCACAATCTCTCATTTATACTTGAATGACCAATGTTCATTAGAACATTAAACTTATCAAATACTTTTGAAAACTCCGACCCCACCTCCATAAAAAGTTCGACCACACGTAAAGTTTGAATAAGTTGTTAATAAAAGATAACGAAGTACGCGTAACCGTTATGCAATCAGTTTAATTACTAGTTAAATAACAAATGGAAATGGCGTGCAGTGGCGTGCGTGGCTTTTCAACGCCGGAACAAAGTCACCGCGCAACAAGTGACGTTTCATCGTCCCTTACAGGAAGCTTCTAAGACAGAAAGCTCTTTTCCTTACACCACACATCAACCTAAATATTATAGGAACCGAATATTATTAAGCTTAAACTGTTTCTCTATTATTTAATAAACTACAAACTGTTTATAAAGAATATTTTAATTTTATGCATCTTTATTCTTTTGGCATACAGTTCATATGAGTTTATTTACTTACCGCCACTTTTAAAAGAGAATAAGGCGGACCGGCGCATGCGCGACACAAGAGGGAGACCAAGGGGAGCAGGACGGTAGACAGTACTACTCACTCCGACCAATCGATTAGTCGCATAACGATAGCGGCTTCTTAAATGCAGATGTGTCGTCCACCAACGTCAGTCGGTTAGCAGTGGTCGCGCGGACCACTCGACTATGGATCCGGCGGGCTGATGTTCTCGTTGTCCTTTGTAGTGATCGTACCGTAAGGCCGGCCTCAACCTCACACACTTCAATGTGATCCTATATTACGAACAGTGGTCTATACCTACTCGCCAATGAAAGAACTGAATTTTAAATGACACTTTTATTTATTTACGATTTAAAACACTCGCATAGTGTTAAAAATGAAAAGAACTAAATGAAGTGAACAAAGGAGGAATTATCGACAGAAAGGTAAAAATAATAAATTTTAGAACTTTATTGTCATGTTTTTATTTCTTATGTAGATTTATTATTTGTCGTTGTCGTAAAAAATCACAGTTATAAAAACGTAAATACAATGTTTTGATTATGTTTTAAGTCATTTGCGTGTCTTTCGCAATGGCTAATGTCAGGCACATTAATGGTTTTGAATTAATTTAATCTTAGAGTTATGTAAATTTCGTTTGTTTACATTTTGTCATTGCAAATTACGGTTGCTTTCTATGTCTTGATCTGCTTTAAAAGATAACTCACGGAAGGGCGTTGAGCTTGTATTTGAGAGGCTGTAGGTATACATAAGAACGGATTAAAATATTAAAATAATAATAGTACATTACGTGATGTGCTCATAATCTGAGAGAATTTAGTGAAAATTCTATGAAACAGTGCTTCTGTGTGTTTATTTTACTTTAAAATAATCACATGACTTGTGTATCCTTTAAACAATTTGTATTCTTTTCATAAAATATAAATTTTACCACATCTTACACATATATTTAACGCCATTTATTTGCCTCAGAATGCTTTTAAATAAATTACTACGTAGAACATCGCAAACCAATTACATGTGCGCTCGACAAATTAATGGATGGGATGATTAGTCGAGACACATTCGTAGCACTCTCGTAGACGTTCGTAGCGGATAATAACATAACGCTTATGGATAATATTGTTACGTATTATGAATTCAGGAATATTCGCTACATTATTGGCACGTTTGGAAAATTTTTGATGAGTACTTGTCACTCTATCTACCGTCTCGTAGCCGGGTTACGACTCCAATAATACTGAACATTTTATTTAACGATCGGCACGTGGCGTCGCGTGTGGATAGATCGAATACTAATGACGTTATTGCCAATATTTTTTATTGCCAGCAAATTCCGTTTAGATGCTATTCCATATACGCGCGCCTTCCTCCAATTTTAGGGTATCGTATTATTTACGATCGAAACTGCTGACAATCGCACGTGGTGGCAATCTAACGGCTTTTAGCAACATGTACGTTATAAGCGCTTGTTTGTTACCTAAATATTTCTACTAGAATTTTTTATTGGTCTAGCATAAAGCAAAATTTATTAGTATATAATAGTGTATTGTAATATTTATATTTAGTGTTTTATTAATATATGGACATATTTTAGTGTATTAATTTTATCTAAGTCAAAATCAAAACATAAGTCTCATAAGTCGCGACGACCGGCATGGTGTAGTGGTTACCACGTCAGTCCACCATTCGGAGTGTCCCGGGTTCGATCCCCGGCGGGGCAGAAATTTAAATGATGATTAAAATTTTATGATTTTAGATTTCTGTTCCCGGTCTGGGTGTCTGTGTATTTGTCTTTGTATGTGTCCACGGCACCCACGACACAGGGAATCCTAGTGTGGGGCTGTGAGTGTGAAGCGTTATTTATATATTCGGGATTAAGTATGTAATCAATTTACAATACAGCAATGTTTCTCTAGGTACTTACGAGTACTTCAAAATTTTATAGAAATCCGCTAGAACTTGTTTCCCACCAGTATATACAAGGTGAAAACAAAACTATGTCGACTCATCACACTCCTAGTCCGACTAGAACGAGCCAACATAGTCGGGATTTATTGGAGTACTGTTTTGTTATTGGAGGTGATTACGCTGAACGTTTTTCGGACGGAATTACGAAAAACGCTTCCTATGCGTTGTTTAAGATTAGGTTTTTGTAATGAATAGACAAAAAGTTATCTTTATTTGTTAATTGTTTTGATGTTTTGGGTTTTCCTTAGACAGAATTTTTTTCTAAATACCAATATATACCGCAATAATTCATATAGGTCTCTATTCCTCTTAACGACTATTCCTTTTTCGCTATGTCGGTAACATCAAGTTATAATTTTAGGGAAGAGATATCCAAGCGTATAAGTACGGTCCCTTTATTGCTTTTATCCCAAAACATGTCTTTTCTATGCCGCTTCAGGATGTAGTCCTCTTCAGAAACACTATTTCAGTACGCTTAAGGGTTCGCATAACCACATATAACCGCGTACGAGCGATGGAAACATCTCGAAAAGTCCTCTAAACACGCAAGTTACCACACATAAAATTTATTCGATGCAGTCACGGCGAATCGAAAATCCACGTTGTGGTGAAATATAGGTATACACTTTCTATTGAGTGCAAAGAGGCTGAAATACATTTTGAAATCGTATTGATGTGATTTTATTCCGATATTGAAATGGTATGATCCGCCGAGAAATTCAATTGGCTAACCCGTATTTATAACTGAAAACGACGAATGTTCGATCCGATTCAATTTAGAAATGTAATAAATTTAGTGTAACGGTTGTTGGGCACAAAAAACGGGTAGTAATTCTATGAATTCGGACACGGTGTCTAACTTCTATCTTTACGCACCTCGATGGAGTTTCTCGTACTAATTTCCGATAAATTTCTGCGTTCTCGCGGGTGTAACGAGCCGCGGCGGGAAATTTATAGCCTTTGAAATGGCGTTTACCTAAGAATTGAGCGTTAATCTTGTGTGAAAGACTCGCGACGCTGGAAAAGCATGTGAGCGTTTGTGATTTCGATGCGTGATTGAACAGTTTTCCCCGTCAAAACACTGATCACATTTATGCTTAATGTAAATGAAATAGATTTACTTATTTTTATTTATATTTTATTCTATTTTCCCATAAATTATTGTTTTTAGTTTTATACCATGATTTATAATAACCAAGAAGAATATAATCAATGTTACGAAATGTGGATTGTACATACATTTAACATTTTCATACACATTTATGAACATGAAACCGATGATTTAGTTGTAATAGCTAAATAGCAATCTTAAAATATCTGACTTGGGTTCGCTTACCTGTTACTTCACTTATCTGCATTGGCGCAGCGTGGTTGACCATGGTATCTCAACTACCTAAGAGAAAGATACCCCTGAACTATCTCCTTTACAACACAAAAACAATTACAACATTAACATTATTACTAAAACAATGTACTGTCTTTGTGCTGCCTTTTTTAGCTTTTCATATCGCATGGAACGGAAAAGATGTAAGGAACGACATAAGTTAACTTATTGCGGATGTTGCCGGTGAAAGACTTGCCGACAAATATAAGAAATAAGAGAGACAAGCAGCTTAACACTGAAAGAACGACCGCAAATGAAGCCACATGCGGAATCTAGTTATAAATAACGTACAAAGAACATAAATAAAATTATAGTCACTTAGCTAACTGCTAACTTTTTCCAGTGTATGCAACGGAAAGAGAATTGGATAATACATCCGACCGTAAAATGATCGTACACAAGGTACGTGCCTGCAGTCTGTTAGCTCATAGCGGAAGACGCCGGCGAAAGACTCATGCCATCAAAGATCAGAAATAGGAAGGATAAGCAACTTTTATTTTCGCTTTTTATTTGCACTTCGCGACGGCAAACAAACGGAAAGTCGCGGTTAACTTCCTCTCCCGTGACATTTTGCCGACCTGTCGATTAGCTAAATGAAATTAACTATTACTCTGGACTTGTTTGACTTGTTATAACGTTTTGAAATATTATAAATTATTTGGTTTGCGGTTAGACTTTTTAGTTTGTGTTTTACCTGCAATCTTTTATTGCAATAAAATTAATGATTCTGTTATGTAATATATCTATCTTTTCGTTCGGTTTGCTATTTTAGAGAGTAATTTGTTAGTTTTT